>CAOGCB011297000.1:0-27447 GCA_948266635.1 Cnidoscolus chayamansa | reverse complement strand
ACTGTGTTTGTTTAGAATCAAGCTTCCTTCTGGAGCCAAGAAAATTGTGCCGAGTGGGTGCAGAGCTATGGTTGGTCAAGTTGCAGGTGGAGGCAGGACTGAGAAACCTTTATTGAAGGCAGGAAATGCATATCATAAATATAGAGTGAAGAGGAACTGCTGGCCTAAGGTTCGTGGTGTTGCCATGAATCCTGTGGAGCATCCTCACGGTGGTGGTAACCATCAGCACATCGGGCATGCCAGTACTGTTCGACGTGATGCGCCTCCTGGACAGAAGGTTGGTCTCATTGCTGCCAGGAGGACTGGTCGTCTCCGAGGACAAGCAGCAGCTACAGCTGCAAAATCTGACAAGGGTGCTTAAGCAATCTTATTATGTTATTCTAGAAATCAAGTTGTGGTACGAAAGAGATTTTTTTGAAGGACCTGTGTTTGTAGTTGGGATATAATGATTTTGATAAATTATCTTCTTCTTTTGTATGATTTTGTTAAAAATTTGCGATACTGGTTTTTTTTTTTTACCTGGTAGTTTAATTTACAACTGAAATTTTATTTTATTTTCAAATTCATTATGAAATTTTATTTTAAAATTTAGTAATTTTTACTTAGGTCACTCCTCTTAGAACTTATTTTCTAATTTTAGTTTTTTTTTTAAAAGCACCTCAATTTTAATTGCAAAAAATGTATTAATATCCATTACTTCCAGGAGCCAATCATACTTGATAGAGACAGACGAAAAGAGAGAAAGGAACAGTAATTATACTTATCACTCAATTTAATCTTTCAATAAATAATTGATTTAAGATGTGTGGAAATTTGTAGTCTGTTACTGAGATGTTTAAATAGTTGTAGGAATTGACTTGAAAGCTGCAGTGTATATTTACCATTAGATGTAATTATGCCATTTGACAATCTTACGGGTGAATGTTTTCTAAATATGGTTGGCCGAGAGTTTTTAAGCTTTAAAGCAACGACTGTTCAGAAGGCAAAATTTTCAATATATTTGAACCGAATTGTTATATATATATTCACTAAAGTCTGTCTCAAATGGAGGGAGGACAGAAAAATTTAGTCTTGGTGTGAGCTTCAATCCTTCCAAGAATCGTGGGGTAGGAACATGCAAGTAAGGGGCGCAAAAGAGAGGGAATATTGGAACATGTTAATTAAACAGATAAACACAATCCTAGTCTAAGATAGGTTCCTGCCTCTTGTAGCATAGATATCACACTTGTCCCGTTTGGGATCAGCCTCCAAAATGCAAGTCATTTAGTTCATAAACACACCTCCTAGTTGTGCCTCTCTGAGCTTCCTTAATGGCTAACCCAAGTGAATGAGAAGTGGGACATTTGTCCACTTCTTCCACCTCTCCATTTGGGTGATAAGTGTTGAGCATGATTAGCTTAATCTAATCCCCATCGTAAGTTCATCTTCCTATGATTAAGTTAATGTGCTACCCATCAAGCCCATGGAAATAACACAATTTGTCCACACCAACGCTATTTACTTGTGATTCGGCCCATGCACTAAAAACCTTTAATCCATACACTTTTGATTTATTAATTACTTACATAATTGAATGTATACAATGTACTTTGTAATCTAGATGCAAACTAAATTCTTTAATATAATTAATTAATTATCCTTTTTTAAAGGAATTTATATCACAATGGTAATTAACATATCAAAAATTTTGATATTTATAAAAAAAACATCTTTAGTGACATTCTTAGAGCATTCATGATTCTCATAAACTATGATTAACGTCCCCGCATAGCATTTCATGCCTACTCAATGAATGAATCATTTCATTCTTAGAATTTTTATTATACGTGCCACCATGCATTAAAATCGGGTAATTTTTATCAGCGGTCACTGAATTTTAGGGAGTTCTTTATTGTAGTCACTGAATTTTAAAAAGTCTCATAAAAGTTATAAAACTTTACTTTTGTTTTCTAAATAGTCATTGTCGTCGAAGACCGTCCAACCCTCTGTTTTCTTACATACGTGGCTGTCTGAGGTGGATTAAAATAAAAAAAAAACCCTCCCAGTTCTATACGTGTCACTTTCTCTCTCTCCCTCTCGCTCTCGCAGCACTATATTTTCGCTTCAACCCCAAACCAAATGCTCATCTTTCTCCAAGAAAACACCAAACTCGCAAGCGCAGATTTTCAATTCATTCCATTCCAAGAGCCCCAATCGAAGAACATACCATAAAGAATGAAGGGAGGATTAGTTGTTAACAGAGGGTTTATATACCAAGAGGATTAGTTCCATTCTAAGAGACTAGGTGATCTAGGGTTTAAAGATTTGGAGATGTTTAATATGGCTCTGCTGAAAAAACAAGGTTAGAGAATCCTCTCTCAACTAGATTCTCTCTTAGCAAGATTTTTGAAAGGAAGGTATTTCCCTGCACTGGATTTATGCAAGCTAAACAAGTTTTCTAACCCATCATGGGCTTGGCAAAGCATCCTATGGGGTAGGAAAATTCTGGAAAAAGGCATACGTTGGAACCTAAATGATAGGAAATCCATACTTTGTAAGCAAGACAAATGGATCCCCTTATCCTTCCCTAAGCACTGTAGGTAAAATATAAATTGGGTCCATCAACTCATGACTAGTAATCCCCGAAGATGGAACATCAACAAACTTAGAGTCGTATTTAAGGAGGAAGAGGTTCATAATATTATGGCTATACCTCTAAACCTTTTTGAAATAGAGGATGAACTCGTATGACACTTTACTACATCAGGTGTATATTATGTCAAATCGAGCTATTGGATTGCATGGGAACAAAGACATCACCAAAATAATGCAGATACAGCAAGCACAAGTCCTAAATCTGCTTTGTCTTCCAACAACTTGTGGAGGGAGCTATGGAGTCTCAAATTACCCCCTAAAATCTCAATTTTTTTTATGGAGATTACTAAAAGATAAGCTGCCAACAAATGAGGGCTTGCATAAAAGGGTTCCAACTACCTCCAGTGAATGCAAAGTTTGCAAATCCTTAGAAAGTACGAACCATCTTTTCTTTAAATGTCTGAAAGCCACCTAGGTATGGCTAGCATCAACCCTAATGCTCAGATCCATGAATTTAAATGGAACATTTGTAATAGCCCGCCTTAACAGACTACTACTGGTCTTAAAATTTCAACCACTCTCGAAAATGAGCGAAACCCTAACAAGACATAACATAACATCACATTTCCATTTTCGTTCCTTAACACTTTCTTAAACATTAATATCATCATAAGCATGTAACTTAATATCATCATAAACATAAAAATCCCATGTATTTATAGGATTTAGATACAATATAAGGAATAATTAAATTTCTAGTACATGTGTTTTATACATGTCATCATAATAAACATAAACATAAACATAGGTACCAAAATCCAATATAAACATCATTAACATTTATACATAAATTTAAAAAATATAATTTTTTACATTTATATTTGACATTTGACTTTTTTTTTTCATTTCTAGGGACATAACACATAAATAACTTTCATAGAGACTTGTCCCATCTACCCGTATTTTTCGATACGACTTGCATACTTGTGAAAAACGAGAATGGAAATCGGGGAAGGGATGGGAGGACATAAATGAGTAAACTATTTGAATAGCTTAGTGAGCAGATGTAGAAAACATATTATATAAAACATTCCTTTCGTTCACGTGTAATGTACCACCTTTAAACATTTCACCTTAGGTAGATATTGTCACCAAGATCCCTTAGTAGTTTCAATTGGCAAGTCATCTTCCAAGAACTACTTGAAACATTAATATGCGCCAAGAAGCTCCTTTCGACTATCTTGGACTTATTATATATGTAAACATAACATAAATATCCTCAGAAACGTCCCAACCTCATTAGTGTTTCTTCTGCATGACAGTCAGTGGTACATTCTAAGAGACATATCAAACGGACAAACATAAAACATATATGAGGAACATTCCTAGGGATATAATATGTGGATCATAAAAAATGAAAATACGGGATTGAAGATCGTCCAATATTACCTTTCACATATCATGTAATCATGTTCTACATGCCAAAAACCTGCAATTCAACATCTAAACACTTCCATAACATCAAGCACATTCCATCTACTTCCGTTAACTCAATTATCAATAATTTCTTCAATATGCATCCATAAACTTATCATTTCATGCATTTTCATAAACTTAAACATTTGACCTCTACAATTTCTTTACATGCAATCTTACAATTCATCCTAATCATGCATTTAACATCACTTGTTGTGCTCTAACCATGAACTTAGTTCATCTTTTGGTTTAGTTAACTAGAACCTAATCTTTCTAACCTTTTTTCATTAAAACTTGCTTAACCTTCATGCATGTCTTTCATTTTGTGTTTATTCATCATTATAACATCAAACAAACCTAGATTTTTGGCTTTAAACTTGTTGATAACTCAGATCAACCTTTTCCTATGCTTTTCTTGTTCCTCTTCCACTTTTTCCTCTATTCTTCCTTTAACTTCAACTTGATCTTTACTTTAACACAAACTAATGTTCAAACTTGAGACTTGTAACTTATGAACTCTAGAGAACTTTTGCTTGTTGAGAGAAAATTAAGACTTCACCAAAGTTTCACTTTGACTTACTACGTCAACTATTTATAATGGAGGTGGCCAAACTAGGGTTTGGCGGCCAAGCCTAGTCTTCCAGGCTTATCCTAGCCAAATTTTCTCTCTAGTCCTCTAACTTTTCAACTTTGCATTTTAGTCCTTAATAATTTCATTTTAGTCCTTAAACTCTTTAATTTGTCATTTTGGTCCCTAATCACTATTTTGGCTTGATTTTTTAATATTTCATGAATATTCTGGTTCGGAATTCAAATATCCAGCATTGAAAAATGTGAGGTGTTACAAAACCACTTTGAATGTTGGTTCAAAATTATGGAATTCTTGAGGACAGCTGAAGACTCCAAAAAACTTGTAATTATGATGGCTTTCCTTTTATGGTCCATCTGGAAAGGAAGGAGTGAATTGCAATTTAGAAATCACGTGATGGATTATAATCACATCATTTCAAGAGCTTTGAGCTACTTAGATAAATTTATTTTAGTTGAAACGGATTCTCAACAACCCCAAATGGACAACCATCATAATCTCATCTCTTGGACTCAACCACCTTAAGGAACCAAAGATTAACTTTGATTAGGGGTATAAATGAACTAAGCTATTAAAGATTAACTTTGATTAGGGGTATAAATGAACTAAGCTATTCATGAGTTGCTTGAGACTTGGTTTGATAAAAGTTCAATTAGGCTCGACTCAATAAAAGCTCTATTAGGCTTGTCTCGTTTTGTAAATGAGTCGAGCTCGAGCTCATTTAATAGGTTCGATTAGTAAAAGAGTCAACCTTGAGATTAGGGGTATTCGGCTCATTTAGACTTGAAGTTCGACTCGTATTAGTATTCGCAAGTATGTTCATTAATCATGCTTGCGATCAGGCTCATTGAGCAGGTTCGTTCAGTAGGCTCGTGGGCAAGCTCATTTAGGAAGCTCACTAAATAGGCTCGTTGAGCAAGTTCATGAGCATAATCATTAATAAATGTTAAATAAATTTATGGATTGTCTCATTTTATTTGATATAAATATTATTAATATTTACACATTTGTATTTTATAAATCTATTAATTTTAAATTTTTAATAGATAATATATTATTTAAAATAACAATTTTTAATATAAAATATAATTAATTATAAATATAAAGTAATATTATTACTATATTAAATAAAATTAAATAGTAAATAATAATATATATTATAAATATAAAATGATAAATACTAGATAATATATATTTTATAATTATTTTTAAATTTTAATTAATATATTTATTTCTATATCTCTTTATCTCTTTGAATAGTTTTTATTAGTTCCTTAATCTTTAAAAAAAAAATTAAATTTACCACTAGCTATGTTGTTTATTATAAAGTTTGTTCTTAATTTAATTTTCTTCCAATATTTCTTTGAATTTAATATGAATATCAAAATATAATCATATTTAGTATTCTCTACTTATAATTTATTGTCTACTTTATATAACAATAATAATAATAATAATAATAATAATAATAATATATTTTTATTATTATTATTATTATATAACCAACTAGATAAGAGTATGATGTTTATCTCCTATAAATCCAAACATAGCCACAATAAGAGCTTTGATCATTCTCCTCTTGCGTAACCATACGATTGTTATATTATCTGGGATATGAGAGCTTTGATCATTACTATTTATTTAATATGAAATATTTATTTATTTTTAATATTTAATTTCTTAAAAAATAAATGGATAAAAGATTAAAAAAATATAATAGTATTTTAAAAAATATTTAATAATTTAAAAATAATACAAAGTAAATTCTATATGTGATGTGATTAACTTATTAGTATAAATATAATACTTGTAGTGTAAATATCTAATAACAACAACAACAAAATCTTAGTCTCAAATAAGTTGGGAAGTGTAAATATCTAAAATATATATATTAAAAATTTATTGGTAAATAAATAACATTTTAATTGAATTAATTTAAAAACTTATTATAATAATTAAAAAGAGTTTATTAATATTGAAAATAAAGTTTGAAAAATTTTAAGAAATAAATTAAAATTAAACGATGAAATTTACTTTTTATTATTTTCAGTACTTTTTATTATTTGCAGGAGCAGAAGAAGCATTAGCAATAGCTACAACTAGAGGAGCAGCAGCCCATCTTAGGGTTGGGGATTATCAACCTTTTTTAATACCAAAGAGGAGCAGCAGCCCAGTAACAAACTAATCTCCTTCTCGGTATTTTTTTCTCCCCCAGTCTCCCTTTTTCCCTATTATTTTAATTATTTTTTATTTCCCTTTTTCCTAGTATTTTCAGCAATCCGCCAATCTCATTGAGTCATTTTCAGTATTTTCTATTTCCCTTTTGCCAAAACTAGGAGCAACCCAACAGCTGAAACCACAACAGGAGAATCCAGCAGCAACCCAACAGCTGAAACCACAACAGGAGAATCCAGCAGCAACCCAGTAGTAGCAATCCGCGAATCTCATTCTCAATATTATATAATTAATTTTTATATAATTTATTTATTATTTATACAGGACAAAGAAGATAATCAAGAGCTCATCCTACCTTAATGGTTTAATTGGTATTTTTGGTATAATGCAATATATCATTTTCTATTTAATTTAATTTTAATAATTTTCTATAATATAGTACTTTTTATTACCAAAATTTTATTTTGTTATAGTTGTAACACCCTTACCGAGACTCAAATAATCTCGATAAGTGATGTTAAACAATTCAATAGTTTCAAAATAACAATTTATAATAATAAGAAAATTAGTCATACTAAATTAAATATTGCATTTTTCTACTGTCTCAAAATTTAGGTTTCAAATTTCTTTTTTTAAAACACTTATTTTATAATATTATAATGTTCCTAGTATATGCCAAAATATTACAAAATTATTTACATACGTTACGATGTTTATCGTCAAGTCTTTGCAGCCTTCACAAATCAATACCTTCGAAGACTGGTACATGTGTGTGCTAAAAACCAACACGATGAGCATTTTTACTCAGTGGGTGTAAATAATAACAATAAATAACATTCATTATAAATGATTTCCATTTCAATTTATCTGCCAATAATTTATGTACACTATTTCATATATCAAGTTCTAAGTTCTAATAATATTTTCAACTCCTATTTTAATACACCTTTTATTTCATATTTAATTCATTTCACACTAATTTATTTCACATTTAATTCATTTCACAGTTAAGTCATTTCACATCTAGTTCATTTCGCATCTAGTTCATTTCACATTTATTTATTTCACATTTAGCCCAAAAATATTATGCAGATATGATCATCAGTCATAGAACACATTTGGGCCGAAGCCACTCATTCACATATGTTTGGGCCGAAGCCACTGGGTTGATCAAGCCGTCAATCGTTATGGTAAGCGCATCAAGCTTAAACCACTTGGGGTACCTCACTGTACACCCACACATCAGGGTACCTCACTGTATCCCTGGTATCACATGTAGCATATCTGCAAATCAATGACATGCCATAACTATATACTAATCTCGTTTTCTAACACAATAAATCTTAGGATTAATTATTTAATTTCTATATTTCACTTAACAATTATCATAAATTAATATATATATATATATATATATATATATATATATATTTTAAATATATTATAATATATTTTATTCTTGTTAGTCAATATATATATAGCACTTAACCTTTTGTAGTTTTTTTCACTCTCCTTCTTCTTCTCCCTTTTTTTTCTTTTTCACCTTCTTCTTTTTCCTTTCTTTTCTCTCATTTCTCTTTTTCTTTTCTCCTCTTTCTCTCACTCCGATGGCTCTCTGGCCCTCTTTCACTCTCTATTTCTGTAAAATGGTCAGAGGTGCCATCTTGTTTGACTTTTAATTTTTTTTTATTACATAAATATATAGGTATAGGGTAGGTGGCAAGTGCCACCGTTTTTTTTTACTTTAAATTTTTTTAATTCATTTATTTATTTTATTATTTTTATTTTATTTAATCTTTTCTTATTTATTTTATTTATAATATACTTCTACTTTTTCTTTTTTTTTTTATCATAATTTTATTTTTTCATACTTAATTTATTTGTGTTTCATTTTTCTTTAAAGAAAAAAATTCTAAATATCTTAAAATTCATATTTATATTATATTTACTATTATATTATAAGTTACATCTGATTTTTCTAAAAATCGGGATGTTATAGTAGTTTTATTTTTGAAAGTTATATAGTATCAAAGTTAGCTTATTTTCCTCACTTCAATAGTTGAGCAAACAAGAACTATTCAAGATGGAATTATTTAGTTTATTTTGAAGTTTATTTTGATTTTGGTTTTTTTTATATTAGAATTTATGTCATTTGAAGCCATATACTTTTATTTGTTTTTATATTATTTTAGTTACTTTTGTAATATTCACTGTAATATGTTCTAAGTTTTTGTATTTATTTTTATTTATTATATCATTAATTATTACTATTGGACTTAAATATCACAATCCTTTTAAAACCCTCACCTCTTGGATTGCTTCAAGGACAACAACTATGATGATTTAAAAGTAGGTTGATTGAGTTTTAAATGGAGCTCAATTCGAGCTTTTTATCAAGCTCCCGAATGAGTCTTTAATTGAGATCTTGAATGAGCATTTTATCGAGCTTGTAAATTAGTCTTTTATCGAGCTTGTAAATGAGTCTTTTATCGAGATTCCGAATGAACCTTTTATCGAGCTTTCAAACTAGCCTTTTATCGAGGTCGCGAACGAACATTTATCGAGCTCGCGAACGAACCATTTATCAAGCTTGCGAATGAGCCATTTATCGAGCTCGTAAATGAGTCTTTTTATTGAACTTGCGAATGAGCCGTTTATCGAGCTTGTAAGTAAGCCTAAATGAGCTATTAATGAGCTTGTAATGAATCGAGCTCGAGTAAACTCATTTATCATATAAACGAGCTTTTAGTGAACCAAGCTCAAAATCGAAATTGAAATCGAAATCGAATACAATATATTTCAATCAAGCTCGAGCCTAATTTAATTTTTATAACCCAAATCTTTGATGGAATTATTAAGTGAGAAAAATTGTGGGGCAATAGCAGCGAAAACTAGAAATGCGAATGGAGAGATCATAAGTTGGAGATGCAGACAATTCCAAGATATTGTAGATGCTACTATCTTAGAGACTATGACATGTAGAGAAGAAATACAATTAGCACCATGGCATCGGCTCTACCGTATTCAAGTTGAGGGAGACTATTTGAAATGACTGTTATCCAAACAATTTAAGAAGTCTCAATCACCTATATGTTAGATTTTATGGACTATATATATATATATATAATTGTATGCTTTGCTATTATAAAATATTGGGCCTAAATTAAAAGTGATATAATTTGGTTTATTATTTATTGGGCTTAAATGAGGTAAAATATGAGTACATATGTGTAGATACTCATTTTGTAATTTCTAATTTCATGATGGGCAAAATTGGAAATAAGGAAAAGTATTCAGTTATAAAAGGGTTATGGTCCCCAAATTATATGTATGATTCTTTTATGAGATACAATTGAGAAGAAAAGAGAGAAACCCATACATATCAATTTGGAAGATCTAAATTCGGTAGATTGAAAGATTTTAACGGGTTCATGAATTCAGGTACGCTTCCGCTATTATTTATTGCTCTTGATGATTTAACATGACAGATCTAAGTTTATGTGATGATTTTCACATGTGGATTAATTTTCCAATACTATAGCCTTAAGGGGTGTCATCCAAGATATTCACTGCTCTTCCTAGGAAACATGACTGCTCATCATTTAGCAAAAATAAATGCCTCCATGATAATTCTTTCCTTGTAAATTCTTTGATGCAATTTGACTATGTTCTCTTTTCTATTCCCAATTTGAATTGTTAATAAAGCTCGTCTTTGGAAAAAAAATTATCGCTAAATAAAATAATTTTCTATTACAATAGTTTTTATAAATAAAAATATTATATATAAATTAAAAATTTACGGAGCGCCAAATATTAATTAAATAATATTTATAATTAATTACAATTTTTTTTTATAATTACCTGCGCAATAAATAGCCGCAACGCACTTAAAAATCTGACCCATATTGATACTGTGAACCGGTCACCAGACAGGGTCGACTTCGGGTCCGGTTTAAAATCTTAGCTTTGTTACCAACTCTGCCGAGTACCAACCGTGCCGGGTCGGTTTAAAATCTTAGCTGATCTGACGATTTAGCAGCTTTTGGGGTTTTAGGGGTTTTATCTGCGTCGCTTGAGCTTGCTCTCCCAAAATCTCTCGCTGAGGGTTTTAGCAGAAGGAAGAGGAAAGATAGAAGAGAAGATTCGTCAGTAGAAAGCGAAGAAGGTGAGTTTCCCGCTGTCTCTACCTTATTTTCTGAAAATAATACCATTTGAATTTTCTAATCGATGGGCTTCTTTTGGCTTCAACAGCTTGAGTTTCTGGTGAAGAAGAAAGATATGATAAATTGTGATATTTCATGATATATGGCTGTAACTTGCATTTGTAGTTATGGGTTTATGAAGTATCTTGATATGAATTCTCTATGACGCTATTTGAATTAGCTCTGATTTCTAATCTCTAGTGCTGAGATTGGTCATAATTCTCACTTGTTAATTTTCTTTTGATTTTAAAATCAGCTTTTTCCCTTGTATATTAATTTTTTAAGGGAGATTTAGATCAATGTTTAAGTTTCACGAAATCCCATGCGAATAAATTCTGCTCTTGCATTTTAAATTCGTCATTGGAGTTGTGTTTGATTAAGTTATTATTTACCTCTGTATTCATCATTGCTATGATTTTTGAGTGAAGCCACTTTCCTGTGCTTAAAGGATTTTGCTGCTTGAAGCCATGATTTAGTGAATATCCATAACTCTTCATGCATCTCAACTAGAATCTTTGACATGTATGTAACTGATTGATAACCAGAACATTTTGGCATGTTATAATATAGTGGAGAGATGCTGTTTTTTATTTCCTTTTCAGAAGGCTGTTTTTCACTTGATAGGGAAAAAAGAGGGAAGAAAAGAAGGCTGTTCTTATTTTAAAAATTTTCATCATTGATACATTTGTTTGATTGTTTATTGGGTGAAGCACTTTAAATCAGTAACTTGTTCAACTGAGGAAGAAAATGATTAGGTCTGAATTTCACTTGGTGGTAATTTAATTTGGCTATTCTTTTGAAGATTAACAACTCAGTCATGATTGGCTACTCAAATGTTAAGGTCTTAAATATGAATTATTTTATTCTGAGTGATTGATGTTTATATTGTTTAAAAAAAGAAAATATTTTTTTTAATTAAAAGAAAAAAAAAACTCCACTCACTGATAGAAGAAAAGAGAAGGAATAGGGACATGGAAAGAAAACTAGGGTGTCAGTTAAATCTTAATCCCTATGTTTTACTCTCTCATTTCTATCAACCAACTTTGTAATTGTAGGTTATCTTGGTGCTCAAAGAATGCAGCCTCATTTTAATTCATTTCCTTCTCAAAATTCCAACCAAATCCAATCCAACAATAGTGCTGTTCCAGTTCAGGTACAAATACATCTCTCCCTCCCTGAAGATTACTTTTTTTTTTTTATTTATCTAATTATTGAGCTAATTTGTTGGCCATTTTTTTAACAAAACTTTTCTCACTTTATAGGGTTTCCCAACAAATCCTTCTCTTGCAAATTTATGCAACATGTTGCAAAATTCTATGCCAGTTCAACCTCAACTAGGTATTATCAATCCTCAAATTCCAATTCCTTTCAACAATTCCAGTACCATTATGCCAAATATGCCACCTTTGATGACTCAGCAACCTGGCTTTGTTAATCAACTGGGTATACCTCAAATGGGTTTTGCTCCTCACCCCAATATGAATACCATCCCTATGTTCATGAATCAACTGAACCCATGTCAGCCTCAAGGCCAACCATTTGCCTTTAATTTCTCCAATTTGCCTCAACAGCTGCATCATAATATGGTTTTCCCCAATCTGCAAAATATAATGCAAAATCTGAACCCTGTTGTGCCCATCCAAATGCCAAATCCTTCCCAATCTGTTGGTCCTCAAAATCCCAGCTCTTTTGCAAATCCATTGTTTGTTGGGCAGCAAGGCAATCTGAATCAGCAGAATTTTGTGGATGACAAGAGAAGTCAGCATTTACAAGGGAATTTGGTCACAATTCCACAAACTCAAAACTCAAGACCCTCTACTTCATTTGGTTGGCAGGTAATGACGTTGAATTTCAACTGAAGTACTAGTTAACCCCCTCAATTTTCTTTTATCTTTTTTGGGGGACTTGTTGAAGGGAGATCACTTCTTTAGCTTGACTATCTCTGTGTCATAATCCATATTTTCCATGTTATAGCTTGAAAAATGTAGTACTCGTGTCAATGCAATAATGCTAGTTTGTTTCTTTTACGAGGGGCATGCTGTGGTTTGCCTCCACTCTACCATTGAAGGCTGTTGTATCTTCTACCTATTATTACTGCAACTAAGTTTAGAGTTTTGTTTCATTTTCTTTAACTAGTGTACTAGATTCCTTATCTTGCTTACTACATTTTACTCTGAAGCAAGTTCTTCATGTGTTACTAACTTAAGATAGGTTGTGAGAGCTCTTGATGGTAATCTAGTTATTGTTTCAATCCTGTGTTGCTAGTGGTCCTAATTGCTAACAACATTATTATGAACAAGATAGTTTGATTCATTTCAAATGGCATTAATTCTGCCATCTCATGTTAACATTAGTATTTGAGGAAACAACTTCGCCTGAATTCAACTTCTTCCAATTAATTACTGAGGCTCCATTTAATTGAATCTTTTTCTTCCTAAAAAGTACTTCCACTAATTTTAATTTTTCTTAAGGCAACTATAACAAGGAATTACTTTTTGTCACTTTTTTAGGAAAAAAGGTTATTTGTGTTTCCCTAACTAATTGTTTTTGCAAATATTGATTCATTTTAATTTCAATCTTGTTGAAGGGTAATCCTGTTAATGCTGGCCAGAATAGTAATTCAACTTCCAATTGGAAAAACTTCCCAAGCAAAGACTTCAAAAAGAATCCCAAGAAAGAGACCCCAAAATTGGGGTAGTTACTTGTATCCTGCTTTTGGTTTCTATTCTACTAATAGATTGGCGCATGTGGCTTATAATTAAATTCAATTTTGCAGATATCAGAAGTCCCAATTCCATCATATGAACAATGGAAAGAGAAGGTTTGTGTTCTCTAATGAACACAAGGGAAAAGGTTTTGTAATCTTATTCTTCAGTAAACAAATGTTAATGTTTAAAAAGAAGGTGACGTGCCAAGGGCATTATAGCATCTATTCTACAAGCCCTTTAAACATGCTTTTTTTATTCTTCTTTTTATGTTTGTAGTTGTATTCCTTATAAACACTGAATCAAACCTTACATCTCACAGATGTTGATAACTGCATGGTTATTATGATGAAATCTAACATGTTTGCTATATCTGAGGTGCGTGGTGAATCTAATAATTGGTTGAATCTCCAAACGATTGAAAACCTTATCCTGGTTTTTTTGTTATTACCTACTTTGTGAAATGGATTCTTAAAGCATTATAGAAGCCTGTTGGTTCTCACAAATTGAGCTAGAAAATTTTTCTCTTTTATAGGGATGCTTTTGCCTATGTATTGGAATTTAGAAGGACCTGAAAGAATTTCAAGGAACTCTGAAACTCTTGAAAACTGTTATAAATTTCTTTCTTAATTTTTCAAATATGCCTATCTGTGTTACACAACCTTTTTCTCATTCTGGTTTTTGCTTGTTTTTACATTTCTCTAGATTTTGAGGGCAGGAGCAGAAAACTAAAGCAAATTTAAATATTGCATTTTGTGTGGCTGGGGATTATCATATTTTGAATTTTTTTTTTCCTTTTTCCTTAAAATTTAATAGGGTTTGGATATGAGAGGGCAACTAAATATGGTCGCACTAATCCTACTGAGAAGACAATGGAAAACAAAAGGTACTTTCTGCTTGATCTCTCTCTTAAAGTATATGGTGTTACTAATTAAGGAAAACGTTGTGATCGCATATTGTCACTGAACTTTTCTAATGTAAAAATTCATTATATGTTGTGAAATAGGCTATATGTATGTTTGTGTGGAAAGAAGAGGTGCCTCAATTGCCACCGCTACATGATTGGAGAGGTAGCCTTTGTTGATTGAAACAAAGGTTTATTGGCTGGCAAAAAAATATCCTCTTTTGTAGACAATGTTAAAATCCATGTTATAAGAATGGATTAATCCAAAAAGCCCTTTGTAAACAATTCGCATGTATTTTAAATTAGTGTGAATTTAAATATAAAGGTTGTTGCTCTTCCATAAGCTTTTTGTATTTTGGTTTACAATGTTAATAAACTGATAATGTTTAACAAGTATCATTGAAGTAATTCTGCCAAAAATGCACAACTGCATGGTACTATGCAGCTGTTTGAGATGCCAATCTTGATAGGTATACATTGATCTCACTCCTTTCTTTACAGCCTCAGCAATGCTAGTGTTTTCTTTGCAAAATAGACATATAGTTAAGTTCTTATTCCTTGTAAGAAAAGAGAAAAAAATATGAAAGAAAAATGGAAAATAGCTATACTATTTGCTCATAAAAAAGAAAAAGTAGTGTTCATCATGTTTTCCTAATAAACATCAAGGATACATTTTTTTTTTCTATTTTTACCTAATACCGAATGGGATCTTTGTCATGATTTAGCATGTATACTTTGTTTTAAATTTTTAATGTAGTATTGAATTTTTGCAGCTTCTTTCTCTATACTCTTTTGTTCTATATTTTTTTAACATTTTAATTTTTCTTTCTTTCTTCTTAAACATGAGCAGGTCTCTTGCTTTAATCTATACGGAAAAAGAAATCAAACAATGGCGTGAACAACGGAGGAAGAACTATCCGTCAAAAGCAAATATTGAGAAGGTTTGGTTTTCTACTTTACCTGCCTGCCATGTTATCTTTATTCAAATAGTTGTCCTGATGGTTGACTTCACCTTTGGCAGAAGTGCAATGAAAGACTAACAAACTATGAGCTGTTCAATACAGAGACCAAACAACGTCGAGAGGTATTTTCATATGCATGTATATATTTCTATGCTAATAGTTGCAAGCATAGTTCTTTGAACACGGTATTCTTAGGTATTTTGCATGGATTTCCAGCATCGTATGACACTTGATTAATTATAAGATTTGTAGGGTTTAGGCTTAGTTGTTACACCAATTTGGGTTTATATATATATGTTTTAGGTTGGTGAATGTATTTTTGTTGCACAATTCATTTTTCTTTTAAATTTTATCTAGCATAATGTATTTGAAAAAGTAAAACCATTCATTTATTATGAGCAATTAGTTAATATGATAAATAGTTTGACCTAACAAGCACATTATTCAAAATTCAAAGACATCATCATCATTATTTAATGTTAAGAAAGTATTTTATTAGATATAATTATTGTTTATTAGTGTTTGTATTTCCTAAAACTCACTATAGTGATAAGAAGAACAAGATTCCCATTTTATCACTATATTCTTCTTCTTCTATTTGTACATAGCAGTTGCTGATTCTTTTCTTTGTTCTTCTTTCTTTAATTCGATTTCTATTTTTATTCTTTTTCCAAACTTCCTTGAAATCCTTGTTGAGCACATTATCCTTATTAGCTCGTTCATAATTGAGGTAAACATGAGGACTTAAGCCAATCCCTAATGAAAACCAACATTATAGAAACTTGTTCATATCCCTTAAGAATGTTATTCTTTTGTGACATACACCTCATGTATGTCCTTAATAGCAATTATACATTTGAAATGAATCCATTTCTTCCTTAGCATCCACCAAAAAACTTCACTCCTGCAAATTTCCATTAATTTTCTAACGAAAAAATGGTCTTTGTTGTAGATCTAATAACCATGAATCCAAATTGGTTCTTTGATACATCAATAATGGCTTGACGTTTGCATTCAGTCACCTGTCTTCAATGCGTGACTTATTAGTTTGATGCAACAGTTCTGTATAATTTTGGATCTCTCATTTGTGCTTAAAGATAAGAATCAAACTGCTCTTCTTCCATTCATTTGACATCTTCCCAAATCTTAGTATGCTATGGAATAGCTTGGTTTGTCAATCTATTCTAACATCTTGAAGACACTTTCATACTTCTATTAGGATGTTATTTGGACTCTTCCTATCTTCATAATATGTTTGACCTCTTTAATTTCCCAAAAACAATCTGTGAGCGTATTTAAGGTTATTCTCTTTCAAAGGAATGTTCAAGTTTGTAAAGTTATCTTTATGACTCTCATTGATCAACTAATCAAAGTACCATCTCCCTTTCTCTTTTATTCACTATCCTTTTACAAAACATATCATCATCTTTAGTGCATTTGACTTGATTAGATCTTTATTATTCTTTTCCTTTAACCATGCTAGCTTGGGCATCTCCTTCTCCTCTTGTGTCCCCAACCTTTGGTGCAAAATGGCTAGAGATTTAGTGTGAACCTCACTAACTTATCTTCTCATTGCTAACTTATATTTCTTAATGGCCTCCCCATCTTTTGTCACTATAACTTTAAATACATTCTCTTTTGTTGATAGTTTTTTGAACCATGGTTTTGAATCGCATTTACTGTTGTGGTCATAGTTGCGGCTAATAGAAATAGGCTATAAGCCTATACCACCTGTAATGTATTTATGTAATAGTAATGGACTATCACTAGGGCTTTTTTTCTTTAAAGGTGGATGTTAGAAAAATATCTTTGTGAAAAGGGTGATAGAAAACATATTTCTAGAAGGGGGGCATTGATTCCACAGTATAAAATTAAAAAGCTAAGTCACAATTCAAATCAACAACTTGAGGAGTGAATAAAAATTTTCCCCTTAACACATTTTTAAAACCTGATTCTACTGAAAATGAAGGGAAATCTATATGCAGTTGACTAATTGGGTTTAAAGCTCACAACTGAGTTGAATATTGGTCAAGAAAGGTGACATGTGCTCAAGGCCTAGATATTATGGACGACTTGAGCTGTGTTTTGCTATTGTGTAGCTCGTGCCAAAGGAACTCAAGTTCATGGAAGCCAAGAGGTCCAACTCCTTGTTTATCTTGAGGATTTTTAATTAAGATAAAACAATTTGATTTTGATTATTTGATAAACATAATTAAATCATCAATTTCAGTTTCAAATAAATAAAAACTTCGCTTTAATTTTGTCAACAATGTAATAATTGATGAATTTGCTGTTAACTAAAGTAAAACATAAAAAAAAATATATGGAGAATAAATCAGAACTTTTATAAAATTTTCTATAATTATAAATAGCACTTATATTTGCTAATTTAAAATGTGCTCTTAAGTTCCACTATACTAAAAAAATAATCATTCTATAAATTTTGATGTTAATATTATTTTTATTTTTTTTTTAATTTATTAGTGTATCCCTCTGATTTTTACGGTATTAAACCCTTCAAGTTGCATGGCTGCCTCTCCTAACAGTGCATTCTTTAAGGGCTGAGCTCAAGATCTCCTTTTGAAATTGAAGTGGGCTTTACCACCGTTTCCAACAATGTTGATATTATTTTAGGTAGAGCTAATCACCGAAAAAGTCTAAATTTTTGCAATTCTGCAACATGTTAGTTTTATTATCAATTAAACCTTATGCTTTATATATTTTCCTAAGTGTATCCCAATGTTACGTCTGTTAAAAGACTAGCCCTTACATGGCATGGGTAACATCTTGTTACATTTGGGAAAATTATATAAAAACTTTTAATTGATAATAAAACTAATATAGGATAGAATTGCAAAAATTTATCAAGTATTGTGTTTTTTTTAATTTAGATATTTAATCTCTCATTATAGATATTTTAAGTTCTTCTATGAAGCTCTTTGATTTTAGTACATGTTGGACTGTTTCTTTAGGCTTTACCTGCCTGTTAAGAGCATTTTTAACGTGCACTCTATGACATTAGCAACAAGGTTTAAATCCTTGCATAAATAGAAGTTTGGAGGTTCAATAGGTGTGAATAGAAGTATAGGTGGGTGATAAGTTTCTTGGATAAAGTTAAGGTCCAGTTTATTTACTAAGCTAAATATTAAAAGAAAAACATATCAATATAAATGTGCAGTAAAAGTAACTTGCATAATGTATATGATTTTATTACTATAATAAGCAACCTATAAATATAAGTAAACTGAACTGGAAATACATTGGAAAATTTATATATTCACTCTATTGTTAGTCAAACACGAGATTTATAAGTTTGCTTATCTTTTCGGTACAATCAATTTATAGCATAAACTAATTATTTTTTTAAATTATTTTGAGTGGATCTAGAAATATAATATTTATTTATTTTTATTCAAATGAGGCCCATTAACAGTTATTAGTTTATATATAATATATCATGTGAAATTTAACTAATTAAAACATTATACAAAAAGACTAAATTAATATTTATCTACATATGTCTCTATGCATATTATGTTCCATTGTAATGGATTGTATGATGGCTCTATTCATGGGTCTATGGCTAGAAGTCTTCTTCAACTGCTGCCTTCCCTTTGCTTCGGTTCATACCCTTGCTTGTTGGGCCTATGATGAGGGAGGTCCAATACCTCAAGACTCATTGGAAGAGAGCCTTAGATCTCAGAAATTTGAATATGAAATATTATTGCTTTATTGATAAATTATTGTCTTTATATGTAGAGATTACAAAAGAGTCATACTAGAAATTAATTCCTACTAATTAGAATTCTAATTCCAACTAAATAACTTACAGTTTGAATGGATTAATTAAATTAAATCCTAATCCTATTTGGTATCCATGATGATGCATCTTTTAAGTTTTTCAGTTAAACTTATTCAAACATGTCATTAAAGAGTCAGTGGATCAATATGTGATATGACTATTATTTTCATCATAGTTATCGAAGGCGTGCCTAAGGCTAAAGGCTCACAAGGTTTGACCCTAATGCCTTAAGCCCTTAGGCGTGTGCATTGTTGCAAGGCTCTAGGAAGGAGCACCTTTATTTCCACCTTCAACAAGTACTTCCATTAACCTAAAAACCTTTTAACTTGAAATTTGCAAATCTACCAGAATCAAATATCAATGACTAGGAAGTTTTTGAACTTAGTATCAATAGTGATAACTACTCTTCTAATTTCTCTCCTCATATGTTGTTTTCAATATACTCTTATTTCTCATCTTAACTACTTGCTATTTTCCTTTATTTCTAGTTTACTGGAAATTATCCTTCTAAAAATATCATTGACAATACCATAAAGTTACTTATTATAGTATTATTACGACATTACTTTATTGTTTTTTCAAAAAAGGAAATTAATATATTATTTTAAGTAATATATTTCTTGATTATATGCTATTTATGTCTAAAAAAGAGAAATATTAATATGTTATTTAGGTTCTATATTTCTTGGTCATCTCTATAGTTGCTTTCTTATTAAATTTTATTTTTTTGCACGTCACTTCAGTCAAGCACACAGCTGGACCTTGCACTTAGGCTCCAAGAATCCTTGCTCCTTAGGCACCTTAGGTCTTTAATAGCTGTGATTTTGGTGGCATAATTGGGTTGATGAGAATGTGATAAGCCTACAAAGCTAAATCCAAAACCCACTAATGTCTTGTTGATTTTGTGTTGTGTTCAATGTTGTCACCTTAGAAAACACTGCACCAACATGTTTCAACTCGATTTTCTTTCCAAAACAAAATTCTTTGATAAGTTTGTTTTGTGTTTTTGTTGGTTTGATGAAGATTTGATCTTTTTTCTGTGGCTATCACTCTCCCTAGTTTTGCGATTAGATTTTCCTTTGCTTTCAAACTCCCATGGAAGCATTACTAAGAATTATTGCTATATTAGTAATGCGAATACTTGGAAGAAAAATAGGAAATAGAGGGAATCAGAGGAAGAAAGTGCAGAGGGAATAGAGAAATGTGGGAAATAAAAGAGCCAGCTCTTTATGTTATTTTATTTTCAACTGAGGGAGAGGAGAGAGAAATGTTGTCTTGGATTGCCCACTAGCAACACAAAATAAACAAACAAAAGAGTAGCATGGATTTCGCATTAGTTTCTGGTCTTAAGTTTGGCCCAGAATTTGGTGATGATGTCCTACTCAGAGTTCAGTGATTTATTAAATTATAAATGAAAGTTTAACTGACTTGAATGTATATTAATTGAAATTCCAGTGAATGTACCTTATATTTTGATTGAATGTGTGATTTAAATAATTCCAGTAGATATGTGATATGCATAATGAGTTAAATACCGACTACTAGTTTCCTTTTTCAACATTGAATCATATTTCAACCTAATAAAATCCGTTGGAAACCTTGTTTGCAGCAACTCAAGGAGATTTTGGCAAAACAGGCTGAGTTGGGAGTTGAAGTTGCAGAAATACCATCACACTACTTGTCAGATTCAGAGAAACAAGTAAATGAAAGGGAAGATAATAGAAGGTTTGCCACTAAGAAAGGTAGATCCTTAAACAAGCATGACAGAAGAGGAAGATATAACAAAAAAGATCGCTTCTCCAAGAAGCAAACATTAGAGAACAAGGATTCATCTAATATATTTTCCTTAAACCAAGGGAAGCCAACACTGCTGCAGAAGCTTTTGAGTGCAGATATAAGGAGAGAGAAGCACCAGCTGTTGCAGGTTTTTAGTTTCATGGTTGCTAACTCTTTCTTTGAGGATTGGCCGGAAAAGCCTTTGAAATTTCCTTTGGTAGTAGTTAAGGAAGAAGGTAGGGAGGATGATGAGTTGGTAGGAGAAAATTCCAATAACGACAGTGATAAAAAAGGTGAAAGAATTGAACAGGGGAGACATGCTGCTGGAGGAAAATGTAGGCTTGTTCAGGAAATTGAGAGAACTGAAGGAGAGGAAGGAGAAATCATTGACTAGTTCCTAAGACCTGTGTTTTTAGTGCCAACTATGTGAATTGGCTGGCTCGATGAAAGCTTGAAATCTCAACTTGTTTAACTTAAAAGAAAGAGTTATTTTGTCCTTTTTGTCTAATTCATTATGCTATGCTTGATCCCAGTTAATGCCTAAAAGCATAAAATTAATAAAATAAAAACTCTTGTGCATAACTGAATAATATGAAAATCAACGCACTCAGGAATTTATTTTTTTGGGTTTTTTTTTTTTAATTTTAGAATTTTCTTTTTCTCATTATAAATTTTAGAAAAAGATATATAGAGTCACAGTGAATAAATGGAGTAGGTTGATGGAATTAGAACTCAAATTGCATAGAGGGTGTGTATCCAATTGCATTGAGATGGGAAGCAACGGCCTTGTTCATGCCTGGTGGACCACACCTCAATATCTGTGAATTAATTGTTATGTTAGAAAAAAAGAAAAGAAAAGAAAAGAAAACGATGTAAGATGTTGGAACCTTAATGTCAGAAGCTGGAGCTGGACACTCTTTTTCAATCATTTCCTTTGTTATGTAACCAACACCTCCATTCCATCCCTCTGGAGCCTGCCACATTCCACTTCTCCTTTTTTATTACTATTACACTTTTTAATAATAATAATAATAATATGAGGTTTTTTACTTACGTGACTGAGGACATAGAACACTTTGAAACGATTGGGGAATTTGGTAGCAAACCCATCTATTTCTTCCTGCAATTCCAACATATGCTATATCATATATTTTCTCTCTCTCTCTCTCTCTCTCTATATATATATATATATATTAAGCAATTAAAGAAAAAAGTTCATATAGAATAAAAGAAAATATTGAATTAAGAATAATTTAACCTTCAAAAGAATATCATCATATGTTGTGTTGGCATAAATAAGATGCAGATTTGTTTTATCCTTTTTGTTCTCTAATATTGCTCTTGTAATCTGCATCACCAAAAACCAACAACTTACTATTCATTTCTTTTAATTATTTTTATACATTAAAAAATATATAATTAGAATGACCTGAAAAATAGGAGTAATGCCAGATCCTCCAGCAATCATCCCAAATGCTCTAACTTCACCAGCTTTGTATTGAAACCGACCCTACCAACATTTACCAACTCCACTCTCATTTTTATATCAAATATATATATAATAAATAGCCTCATGAGAACAATTCAAGCTAACCATTAACATATATAAAAAAAAAGAGATTAATTAGAATACCATGGGTCCCTTGACGTCCAAAAAATCCCCTTCTTGCATCTTTCTAAAATGGTGAGACATTCTTCCATTTTCATACATCTATTTATTTGCACCTCAAAAACATCATAACCCATTAAGCTTCATATCAATATAAGATTTTGAGTTTTACCTTTACGACAATCTCAAAATAACCAATATCACTATCTAAAGTAATTGGTGTATATGGTCTTGTTATTTCTTTATCTTCCACGTCCTTTCCTCTGCTTCAAATAAATTATTCACGTTAGATTACATATCCATAATTACTAGTTGATAAATTAGACATATTTAAATGGCATAATAAAAACCTGCAGACGACATGTTTTCCGACGGGCAGACCTAACACTGATGTTGGTGTAGGAAGAGAAAATCTAAATTTGGAGACGTTGTGGGTGATTGGTGTTTTTTTAATTAGTTTGAATTTCTTGAACCTCTTAGGGTCTAAGCAGCCTACCAAAGTGAAAGAGGTTAGCATTGTGGTGGAACAAGAACATTGAAAAACAGAAATAGAAATGAATAAAAACCTGTGGGTCTTGAGGTGATAATATAATAAGCAATGAAGATTGAAGCAATGGAAATGGAAATGAAAATGGAAAGGGCTAACAGCTCAGCTTCATCTGCTGATTTCATTATCATTTTCATGAACTCAGAGACTCTCCATCTCAGGCTTTTCACGTCCATCATTATTATTATTCTTATCAATCTTCATGTGTGTGTGTGTATATATAAATGTATAGCTTTAAGTTTGTATTCTTTTCTTTCTCTGGTTTTAGAACCTTAAAAGGCATCAAGAAAGGAATCAGTGTCAAGAAAGTTTTTAAAAATTGAAAGAAATTACTAAAATAAATAAATTTTTAAATATTTGTGGACTTAGAATGAAATTAGTTTCCCAAATCCACTTAAAATTCCTATTTCGAAATGAACAAAATCACTAGTCCTAACTATCTGAATATCACCTTCTTGGCTAAGAAATTCAGGGGAACATGTGTATGATACGTTGGGGATAACGACAATGACATGAGGGATGGTTTGGAGCTTAAGTGGCTCAGTGGGGGAGAGCTTGGCAGAAAATCCATGGAAAGCATGGATGACGCGGGGCTGAGCAGGAGAGGAAGAAGATGACATGGTTTGAGAGAAGAGAAGGAAAGGAAAGATGACGTGGTTCGATGCCACTGTTGAGAGATTGCACTTGGGTAACCTTATTGGCATCATCGTGCTTTCTTGGTTCTAAAGGTGCAGCCATAAAGTTGGCGGGGCGACAGGTAGGAACGGTGACCCATCTGGTAAGATTCAAGAAAGGCCAGAGCTTGATGCAAATACTTTGAAGAAGAAAATATTTGGGATTACTTAATACTCTTAACTACAATATTCAATATAAATACGAATTTAAACCATTCAACTGTGGTTATAAACAATTATGATTGGTGGAAAGAGGTTAGGCAGGCAACTGGATTTCTTGAAACAAGCAGGAAGATATGCTGGGGTGAGTACCATGATTGCCAATGAGAGTGAAAAAAGACTTGAATCTGAACAAAGAATGAGTTATTATGTTGAATTGTTGGTGCAATTAATTAGGTAAATAATTTTTGTTTGAAAGAACAACAGATTAATTGTATTAAGATAAATTCATGTCATGCATATTAATTACAATTAAATCCAAACATGGAATATTCTAAACATCAATTTTCTTTCTTTTTTTTTTGCTTTTAAAAAAAAAAGGAACAAATCTAATCCATCCAATTTAAAGCATATCAATGTAGACAATTCCAATCACTGTATATATAACCAACATAACCAAACAAAATACTCTAACAAAAAATGCAAACCTTAACCCAACTTTATATTTCCTAACAAGACCAACTGTCATCCTTTCCATTCTTACCTAATGCAACACAACTTGGAATCAAGAATGAAAGGATGGAAAAAAACTCAACTTAGCTGTGACATTCAGTACTTCTCTCTGATATTAGAACTCTTATTTCTAAACGATACATTCGTAAAATCCGAGCTAAAAGATTGACATAAGAATAAAGAAATCTTTTTAGTGTTTAGAAAATAGATTAAAATGTGTTTTTAAGAGGAAAAAAAATTGTTTCAAAATTGGAGAAAACCCTTGCGGGTTAAAAGCCTAGATTCGACCATTAAACTTAAGTTTCAACTGTCGGAGCTGGTCCAACCAACTCCAATACATAAGGAAAGGTTAACTTAATTAGAAGAGAACAATTGAATCTTTCTGTCTTTTAAGGTAAGTCTCGATGACTTCCTCTGCAGATGGCTTGTTGACCATCTATTAGTAAGCTGCTTTTAAAAATTAGCAAACTATTTTTTGTAAAAAAATATTTGTAGCAAGCTAATTTTAGACTGTGCTGACTAATTCTGGATTGCACAATTTTCAATGTTGCAACGACTAGAAAACTAGCTGTTGGTCACTTTTTTGAGCTGAAAGTTTCAGACATTAACTTCACCTATATAAGCAAGCATTTACTCTACTTAATAACTAATGAAAGTAATACATCTTTGAGCAATTTAAAAGCATTGTTTTCATAAGCTTTCATTGATTTCACTTAAGCTTCGTTGACAGATCTTCTCTTTTTTCTTTATAGCATATTCAGTTGTAATTTGTTGTAAGAGAATGATTATTTTAAAGTTTCCAAATCTACTTGAGGCTAGTCTAATTGAGGGTACATCACTTGAAAGAGTTTTTTAAGCACCTTGTAATCTTAAGGAAGTTTGAAGGTACATCAAACTTATAAAGGTTTACTAAGCTCCTGGAAAGCTTGGAGAGTGTAATTGGTTTGTCTTTTACTTGGAAAAATAGATCATAGTAGATTGAAAATCTCGAGAGGAAGCTTGAGAAAAGTAGATGTAGGCTACATTACTGAACCATTATAAAATTGATGTGTTTAAATTCTATCAACTATATCTTTTACTTTTGAATGTCATTATATTTGCATTGCTTTGATATACTGAGGTTAATTGTTGTTTGGATTACTGCCTTTGAAAATTCATTAAGTTGCATCTCAAAATTAGCTAAACAGAACACCTTGCTAATTTCAGCATGAACAATAACTTTATTTAAAGGCAAAATTTTAGCTAACTAATTTTTTATTATGCACTTTTAGGTTGAGAAACCTCTCATACCTTGATCCGATTAGATAGCATACCTGAAATATTTAGCCACAATTTTTCTTAAGAGTTTAGAGTAAGAACTTGATAAATTGATTAAAGTTAAAAAGTGACTAATTCACTCTCTCTTGGTCACTCACACTTAGGACAATATTCACAAATATTTCGATCGAAAATTTAGAATCTGACGTCAAAAATATATCGGTGTTACATAATTGTACTTCTTATTTATGTTGATGTAATTTTGGTGGGTTCTAATGTCACTGAGAATGCAGTTAAGACCTTCTAAATGACAAACTCAATCTAGGCCATCTAAACTATTTTTTAGGATTGGAGATAGCTAAAACAAATGTAGGAATTTGCTTAAGCCAAAGAAATATGCACTTGACATTTTTTTTGGTGCAAGATTTCTCAAGTGCAAATGCGCGAAATTCCTATGGACAACAAAGTCAATGTAACAATTCATATTTCAAATTGCTACTGAAGCTAAAATATCAACTACTCATAAGTGACCGAAACTCTAGCAAGCTTGTCATAACCTGTCCAATAAAATTTTTCCTACATTTCATATATAAATAAAATCATTTAATTCTTCCTATTAGGTATACAGTAAACATTTGAGATTTTGAAAATCTCTACCACAAGTAACCATCCTTTATATTAACATAGTTACATTGAATCTTATTTATAGTACTAGTTTTACTTCTAAAGAAACAAGCACTACTAACACTCTATGTCCACATCCAGAACTACTAGTCACACTTCTTATAGATTTCGCCTAAAAACCTGTGAAAATGGGAAGGGAATAAGAGAGTGGACATAAAATCATAAAATAGAGTAAGCTAATTAAATAACTTAATGAGTAGATAACGAAAATATTTATTTAACATAAATCTTTTATTTTTCATGCTTATGTATGCAACTTCATCAAAAAGTTCATGTAACCTTTTACATATAAGGTGAATATATAACCAATGACTTCATAACATACATACATAAAGTATAATATCAAAAGCTCATTTCGGCCATTCGAGTTATATTATTAGGAAGCTCCTTTTCGGGCTATCCCGAATTTACCATAACCTTGTAAAAACATAGTGAAGTCATTGGATCATTCATAAATATTGAAACATTCACAATCAAATAATTTATGCAATGGATCAAAACTCATGTATCTAATGCGGTCACCCGAGCATATCATGATGCGTGCACATGCTAAAAATCATTAAACATTAAGTTTTCATATCAAGATTTACATAAGGATTTAGATCTACTCACCTAGATTATATTATGGTCTAATTTATAATCCTTGGACGTTCCTGTGCTCCTACACATATTGAATTTAAAATTAAAGACTATCCTCTTTTAAGGTATTTACATACTTAAGAATACTCTATTTAAATTTCTATAATTCATATAATATAATAATCATTCTTAGTTAACAATTTATTAGCAATTTAACTTTGTACAGCTAGTTCAATATCTATTTATAGAAACATAATCTG
>CAOGCB011294961.1:0-12375 GCA_948266635.1 Cnidoscolus chayamansa | reverse complement strand
AGGAGAAAAAAATTACAACCCAAGGACCAAAATAGGTCCCCAAATCAAGATAAACCTCTTGATGGAGCAGGAGAAGGTGGACAAGGAGCATCATCTAGCTGTAGTGCAGATCAGAATGGAAAATTGAATCGGAAAAGGAAGGACCAAGATGAAGATGAGGATGAAGAGGGTGAAGAGAATTTAAATGAAAATGAGGAACCAGGGACTCAGAAGAAGCCCCGAGTTGTTTGGTCTGTGGAGCTGCATAGGAAGTTTGTTGCAGCTGTTAATCAATTGGGTCTTGACAGTAAGTTCCTTACATAGACTTGGTGCTTTACATTTCCTTAACAGTATCTCACTTTCCTTCTTTCTTCTTATTGTATCTTACCTTTTACATGAATCGATTTCAGAGGCTGTTCCAAAGAAAATTCTTGACCTTATGAATGTTGAAGGGCTTACAAGGGAAAATGTGGCAAGCCATCTCCAGGTTCTAAATTTACTCATTTGATTTTTTTTCATGTATCCTTGGGAATATCATGCATATTATTGAATTAATAGTTACTGGTCCTAGAATACAAGGGGTAAACATGAGCCATTTGTTACATCACAGATTTGGTAATCTCTCAAGGATTAATGGATTATGCAAAATAATCAAAGACAGAACTTTGTAAAAATGCATACGGGCCTCATTTTTTGTATTTAAATTACAAGTAGATAATGATTATGTTCTAGTAAATGTGACAATTTGAATAGATGTACTTAGTGAAATTCAGACCTTTGTTCATGGAATTTGGATCTCTAACTGTTCTGGATGAAAAACTTATCCTGTTCCTTTTTTTCACAGAAATACAGGCTTTATCTGAAAAGAATCAGCAGCGTAGCATCCCAGCAAGCAAACATGGTTGCTGCATTTGGGGGTAAAGATTCCTCTTATCTGCGCATGGGTTCCCTGGATGGATTTGCAGATTTTCGCACCTTGAGTGGACCAGGGAGGCTTTCAAGCACATCTATATCATCATATCCTCCAGGTGGTATGCTTGGCAGATTGAATTCTCCTGCTGGTTTAACGATGCGAGGAATAGCTTCTTCTGGTCTCCTCCAGTCAGGTCATTCTCAACCCCTGACTAGTTCTGTTAGTACTCTTGGAAAGCTTCAGCCGGCACTTTTGCCTACAAGTCAAGGTGCAAATTTGTTTCAAGGTGTTCCATTATCGAACAATCAGCTGCAAGGAAAGTCCAATGCCAACATGGGAGAGTTTAATCGCACTGATGATACAGCAGGCTTTACACTTGCAACTAACTTCTCAGATGGCAGAGTGACTATTGGTAGCTTGAATAACACTGTGTCCACTCCCACTAGCAACCCTCTGATGCTACAAGTAACTCCTCAACAAACTCAGAGTAGGGGAGCATTTGCAACTCAATCTTCTTTAAATGTGCCTTCATTGTATCAGGAGTCTTTTGATGTTGGTGTCCATGGGACTTCAAATTTTCTGGATCATAGTAGATGTACTGAAAACTGGCAGGGTGATGTTCAATTATCCAAATTCCAAACAAATTCTTTGCCTTTGGGTGAACCATTCAGTCATGATCCATTATCCAGTAGTAACTTGAGAGACAATATTTCATCCACCGGCTCCCAGCTTGGTAGCAGCCCAAATGATTTTTCTTCTTCTACTGTGCTTGCCACACCTCTAGATTCCAGAGTAGACATGCAAGGGCAAACAGACTTGATTGGTAATGTTGTTCAGAACATGAGTTACAATTCAAGGCAGAGGTGGGAAGAAAATAGCCAGGATTACAACCCCAATCTAAATAATTCATTCAGCAATGTTAACTCGCTGGTTTCTGGCAATGGTGTAGTGGGTTCACTGAACCAGAGTATGGACCAAAGAAAGAAGTTTGATACGCCTTTGGTTGGCCAACTAAACAATGTAACTCCGTCTGTTTTCCATCATGCTGAGGTTGGGAAATCTGTCTTGGACCCAAAAATGAGGCCCAATGAGAACTATCTTTTGGAGCAGATGAAGACTCATAATGGTTTTACTCAAAATAACTTTGAGTCTTTGGACGATATAATGAATGCAATGATCAAACGGGTATGATAACACAGCTTTCTAGTTTTCTGAGTTACATTTTTTTACTATATTCCTTTTTCGATGTTCTAATCATAAATTTTAGTCGGTTGGTGACCATTAGATAAACAAAAAACCGAAGTCTGTTCAATGCTACATGTATCATTTCTATTTTCCTAGTTCATGTGCAAAATTCAATCTACCTCACTAAATAATTTCTTTTGTCATTTTCTGTTGCACCTGTTATGAAATAAAATTGTTCTATGAGGACTATTTAAGTGGAAGTTTAACAAGGATAGGACATCAGATTCATACCAGCTTAGTAATATGAATCTGGGATTGTTTTTTAATGTGTTATTATGCCTGCAATTGCTAGTATCCAGAAATGTGCATGAAATTTATAACTGCTTCAAATGATATGAATACCAAAACTGATTAAGCTCCTTTGAACTTCTAAACAACTACAACAAAAATCTTCAAATTTTAATACTTCAATCCACATCGCATTATTACTGCTGTTGTTGTTATCCACTTGTTCTTTTATGACCTCTGAGTTGATTGTGATATGATGCACACACAGATGGAAATGCAAGGGAGTAAATAAAAATCTTAGAATAAAAATCAGGAGCTTGTAAGATAAAGCTTATTATGATATTAGGTGTTTTAAGGATATTAGTATAGTATATATTTCTTTATATGCAAAATCTTAGAGCCATTTGGAATTTGTTGTTGTGATTCAACTGAAAGCTTGGAAAGACTTGAAGTGTTAAGAAAATGTTGTTCTAACAAGAAATTATGACCCATGCTCGGTCACTCAAAGTTTGATTTCTTTATCTTATTACTTTCCTGAATATATTTTCTTATTTCCGGTCAAGACCTTTCAGAAATTGCTCCCTTTTTTAGTTGAAGTACTATTCCAGTTGAAACTTGAAAATCTGGTAGTAATAATATTTTGATATATGTTGATTCCAGTAGAAAAATAATCTTTTAGCATAACTTTTCTGTTAGATTGGTTTAAATCATGGGTATTCCCATGTATTGTCCTAGGCATTTTAATAATCTGTAGCAAGCCATTTCATGCTCACAAGTTATTTTAATCTCTTTAGTCTATTATTTTTGCTTCTTGAGCATAAAGTAGATAGTTGTAATTAATTGGTTTTAGGCTGTTGCAATCTTGCTGCGTAAGTTAATGCATTTGTTGGCCAGATTACCTCTACAAACTCTACTGTTATTATAAACTAATCACCCGTTAACCAAGGAACACCATAGCAGTGAATCCGATATTGTCATGGGCAGCAGTTGATTAATACAATTTACTCTCTCTTTCTCTTCAATACACTGAAACACACACCCACTCCCGCACATTACATACAGATCTTGCTTTAATGAACCTAAGATTTTGATGATTCATTTTGCTGGTTTGATCTTTGTTCTAGCTTGTATTTGAGTACGATTTCTGTCGGACATGCAAATAAGTTTTGCTTAATGCATATTATATAGTGTAAAGTGTAAGCAGGCAGAATCAGGGTTAGCAGCAGATAATAGAAAAGTTTGGGGATTCAAGGAAGTTTGCTTATGCTCATGATGATGTAGAACACATGATTCAGTCATCAATGTTCAGTATGCAAAACTTTTTATGGAAAATATAGCCTTGTTTATTTGCTCTGATCCTTGTGAACTAAAACAAGAACGATAAAAGAAAGCTGGTCGGTCTTATTACAACCTTTCAGCAAGACCTTAGTTATCACTACATGTCCAAGTCTCTATTTTATATTACTAGTGCTACTGTTTCTTTCATGTGTGCTCTTTTACTCATCTATAACATATGTGTATCTGAAGCAGGAACAGAACGAGTCCATGCTAATGGATGGAGAGTTTGGATTTGATGCTTACTCCCTTGGATCATGCTTGTGAGACTGTGCTGCAGCTGATATGTGGTGCCAAAACACCAAGTCCACTCCTTTTGTGAAGAAATCTGTACCAAATCTTGTAATCTACTCAAAATTTCTCTTCTCTTTTGACCCCATCTTCCCTTCTCCTACCCTTTCCCCTATGCACTTTCTTCTTCTTCTTCTTCTCCTCTCTTGTTATTTCTTTGTTGCTATAGTTAATTATTGCTTAATATTCATAGCATAATTCTTAGTCTCTAATTTCTTTGTTAATCTCCTTTTTTTCTGTTCATAAATGGAGTGATTAGTGGTATTATTCGGATGTATACATTTATCGTATTATCTAAAGTGATGATATGTTTTATGGTTAAATTTAAATTAATGAAATTCTTTGCTCGAGAAATATCGGAATAAAGGGCAATAACTAGTGAATTTTGAGTATAATAAAATCATTTTAAACCATCTTATTACTATCAATTAAATTTCGTACAAATTTCTCTTATATATATATATATATATGAAAATAATTTGCAATGGATTTAAAATCTATTATTTTTTACTAATACTTATATATTGATATATTTATTTGTTTAATATTATAATTAAATAATGAAAGGTTAAATTATTTTCTTAAAAAGAGATTTTCCACAAAATAGTTTCTATATATAAGTAATATTAGGCAAATAAATGGAGGATAAATCAATTTTCTGGCTGGACCACTACATAACTTAGAATAATCAGAAATTCAGCCATATCTTCTCAAAGATCAAAGAGCTTATCAGTAAAGTTAAAAAGATTCATAATACATTCAACTCAATCAAACCTCAACTAGTTGAGCTCTTCTCTCTGCAGCTCTCTTCCTTATAAATATCCCCCAGCGCAGAGCTGCTTTCAGCTTTAGCCATCCCACAACAGCCTTCCCTGAGCCCCTGCACCGTTCCTCTGTGTATGCTTCATCCATTTCAGGCTCATATGCTTGAATGCTATAAGAGTAACAAGTCTCTTCCGGGTGACCAAAATCACTTCCCATACTGAACGTTTTCAGAAGTCTCTGCATGTCATCACTCTCCAACATCTCTGAACTCCTGACCCTTATTTCCTCAGCAAAAAAGTTTTCCAATCCCTGCCCACCATTTCTTGCTCGAGACCACTCTCCTGAAAAATAAGCACCACCAGCTAATGCTGCGGGTGGATTATTTACGGTCATGACTGCATTGTGATCGGATGGAAATTCAATCAACTGAGGAATTGATGGGTGGTTATTAACAGCTTGGCTTTGTGAACATGGTTCAGATGGTATGTATTGGTGCTGCCTGCTGTGGTTAGAAGTAATATATTGATTTGTGTCATAGTTGTCAACTAAGGTTGCAACTGAGGCTCTTTTTGCATTCTTAGTTAGTGAGTTCAGGACTTTGCCATCATATTCTATTACTTGATGCCAATTTTCATATGCTCTCTTGACCAGAGAATCCACTGATACCTGTAGGAAAATTCAGCATGAATATAAGCCATTTACTTGTAAATAAAGGTGATGCAAAGCTGCTGAAGGCGAGTTCCATTTCTATATACAAAGCAAAAGGTAAGCTAACTAACCATTCAGTTATAAAGAATCCTGATGAATCAAACACTGTAATAGAAAAATTGTAGTGCGACTCTTCGCTACATTACATGAATTGAGCATGCTTCGTGTATGATATATGCTTCAAATTACATTGAACATATGCTGTATGTTGTATGATATGGCTTTGATTTCTGAATTTATGCAACTCACCTTTTGATTGTGGTGAAGTGATTCCAAAGGAAGAAACTGGCCATCCATAATAAGGCCTCTGAGTTCATAAATGTGGTTGAAAACAACACCAGTGCTGTGAGTTGCATCTGGGTAGTAAACGTAAAGCTTTCCTCCCAAGACACAGGTCTTAGCATGCTCCACAGTATTCTCCCACATCCTATTGGACATTCCACTTCCAAGTATCTGTATTTTGAACATTAAAGTAGATAACAGAAAATGAAATAAATAAGGAATATGGAAGAAAGGAATATAAGTTTCTGATGAAAGAGAGAGAAGGTTGAGTAATGAATTCTTACATTTCTCAATTTCTGTGGATCCCGGATAAGAAGCCGAAGAAAATCTTCAACTGTTACTATTTGAGCCTTTACCAGCTTTTTGTGCAGAGCTCCATCCTTTGCTATCCTGTCCAATCTCCAAACTTCATCATGTAAAGCAGGTGGATAATGTTTCTTGTATACTGCAATTACATCAGAAATGTTGATTAGAATAACTTGCTCGACTTGAAGTCATCTGAATTCTATTAAAATATAGACTTAGGAGAAGCAGAAATTGCAACTCAATATGCTAATTGAACACCATCTGAGACAAGATAACCCGAGATGGCTTCACTTAGATATGATTAGTTAGTTGAACCAGAGTTTTCGCATTGCATTTTGAGGTGAAACAGAAATAACTGAACAATATCATGGTTTCAACCTCAATATTAGGTATCTTGCATGTGTTTTTTGATGAAGTGAAGAGTTGAAATTGAATTGGATATGGGTATGTTTTATGCATATGAACTTGTAGCATCACATATTTCCACTACTACATCTCTCAATTGGATGTTCTAGGAGTGAGTCCAAAATTTATTCTGCACTATTCTCTGTATTTGCTAACACCATTCATATCTGTTACAGAATTATCATTCAATCAGGAAACACCATTCGATCCTGAAAGATTGCAGAGTGAACTACAATTCTCCTGATGTTAAGCTGTCATAAACCAGAATTCTCCTCAGTGTGAAGATGAAGACTGCTAGCTTTCACCAAATGTTCCTTTCTCATAAAATAGCAAATAAGCTTCTCACAACAATGTGGTCTGAGGGCTTTATCAACATTTCATCTTTGCATCCTAAGTAGAAAAATATGCCCTTTTTAAATTAAGATGATGCCGTTATTAGGTTCTGCTATTGTTGTATGCAAATGTTATGCATCTACTTACTAGTTCCATCTAAGTAGGTAGAAGTGAACAGTAAACATATAAATCATCAACAAGAAAAGGTGGAAAACTCACATTCTCCCCGGTGATCTTTAACAGCAAAAGCCTCTGTTTTAGCCTCACGAACACGTACACCATCACAATATCCAGAAGCAACCTTAACACCAAGCCTGAACTTTCTGCTTCTTATCCAGCTAGAGTTATCAGTAAAAGAAAGTTCTCCAACAGTTCCAACCCCTTCCTTAAGAGTCACCTGTAGATCCCCAGTCAGAAGAGGCCTTTTCCCTTCACGCTCTTTTACTTCGTAGCCTTCAAAGTGTCCTGCTGTCCAATCTTCATCAGCCTCCTCATTGAAGTCGCCTTCAAGAACCACAACGTTTAGTTTGGCTGCTGATTCTGGTCCAGTTTGCACAATGCTGCCTGTGCTAGGATCCAGCAGGACAACATGGAGAGCTGCTCCTTGTTCTCCCTCAACCTTCCCACCTGTGAATAGGTGAGGAGACATCCTTGTTCTGAAATGAAGCTGTAGATTCCACCCTCCTGGTCCTTGTATTTTCGGTGGTGACCTGACATAAGTAGAATGCAATTACTGATGTCAATATTTCAGGCTACTGCCTATAAACACTTATTCACAAACACTAACAAGCTAATTTTTAGCATCAGAATAATGAGTATACTCTGATGCGAAACACAAATGGGAAGATGATTGAGGAATGTCAATTTTAGCCTCTAAAATTAATTTAGGAGCTTACCTTTCAGCTAATTTAGCATGGCCCATTCTCGTCAGAGCACGCTCCACTTCTTCACTAACCTGCTCATTCATTTAAATTTCCAAAATCAACCAAAGAAGAACATTCAAGAAATGAAATCAGAGAGGAGAGTGGAGCACAATAATGCCTTCGATAGATAGAACCAATAGCTACAAGAATATTGGATGAGAAGAAAACACTCAGATATTGTCAAGAAACTTAACATTATTTTGCACCAAATCAAATTGAACAAGAGGTTTCTGCAGACCTCTTTCTCCCAACTATTTCCATTACAAATATAAATAAGGTATAACAGGTGACTGGGCCCCACCATACAGTCCAGTAGTAGTAGATATAGATCAGCAGCAGTATTATTATGCCATTGCAGGTTTCAATACAATGCCATTAATCTTTTATCTTGCACCAATTTATAACCCAGAATTATTGCGATAACAAATTAATAAAACAAAGATTTATGACTCACAATTCTGCGAAATAGAGGCTCCAAAGATGAGCAAAGTCTTTGCAAACTGTCCAGCTTCAAAGCTTCTACAATAACACTGCATGAAGAGTAATCCACACATCATTGGAAACGTCTCACAAAATTGCCACAGAACACTTGCACAAACAGGAGACCATGCAATAAACATTCAACATTCCAATTAAAATATATGAGCCGAAAAGTGTTGAAGTATGTAACTTGAAGGTTTATAAGCTTGGCCTTGAACTTTGAAAGGGCAAGTAAATACCCATTTTATAAAGCAAGGACCTCTTCCAGTTCATCACAAGTCACTGAACTTGCAATTCAGATAAGTAAAACGTGCTTGTAAGATCTACAAGCTAGTCAAGCATCTGCATGGAATGAATAGGATCTACCATGGATGATTTACGCATCCGAAATTACGGGACATGTTCCTATGTTTTGGAAAGAAATTAACTGATCCAGGTAAGCTCAAATTTAGGATTGTAGTTCTAGTTAAAAAATTGAATCACATCCCAAGTAATCTTTCAATCACATCCGAAGTAATCTTTCAACACAAGGAAACAAGTATACAAAGTTCATAAACCATGAACCAGTAATAACAAGAAGAATCAAATAACAAACACCCATCAAGAAATTAATAGCCTGAAGTATAAAAAAATAAAAAAAAAATAAAAAAAAGAAAGAAAAAAAATAACCTTGCTAAAGCCGGCATTTTCGCTTTCTTTGGATCAGGCAAGTGTTGAGCTTCATCTTCAACACTTTGCTCATAACCCCTTTTCTCTACTATCCTGCCCCTTGAAGTTTCCATTTATAGAAACTTGAAAGTATCCAAATACTTTGATTGACCTTCCCAAAAACAGAATCACCAAGCTTGTATTAAATATCCGCTTAGACTGCAAGAAACTTCGCAGAAATACACCATACAAGGAGAGAGAGTAAAACTGAAAAATTGAGAGCCCAAAATAACAGAAAACTGCTTTTGATGACAATTTGGGGATCTGGGTTACTCAAAAGATAGGTGAGCGAGGATAGATCCAAATCAGAAAGTTGGAATATTTTAATGAGGTAAGATCGTAAAGACAATATAAAAATGGTTCTATATTATTACATTATAGCAGTGGAAGCGAGCAAGACCAGTCACAGCTATATTTGCATCCACTTTGAAAGTCTATGAAACCGCGTTTGTTGCATTGAAACATACACTCTCACTGTTGGCGTTGGAGGTGGCGAGTTAGACGGTATTTGTATTTGGAGAGATTTTATAATAATACACTGATTTAAAGTAATTTTATTTTTTATACATAAAACGAGTCGTAGATGTCTGTGGAAGTTGGGTTGTTGGAAAATGAGGTACAAAGTCAAATGCAGGCGATGTCAAGGTTGGGTCCCACTTGATGTCTTTCTTTTTCATGTTTTTACAGAGTTGACCTTTCTGTCTCCAAATCTGTTTTTTTTTTTTTTTTATTTCTGCCTGCTCACTCATTTTAGTACCAAATTATTATTATTAAATTGAAATATATTTATTTATATTGTATGAAAAATTTATTCATGATGATTTTTTTTTATTTTTAAATCAATTTATATCAATATAAAGGTAAAAAATTATTTATTAAAATATAAGTTTTAAATATGATATTAATAAATTTATATATTTTGTATTAACAATATTTAAATATCTCTACATTCCAAAAAGTAAATGGGAATCTCACGTTCTCAAAGCTTCCTATTGAATGAAGAATTTACAAGCTGAGAGAACCTGGTTATGGAAGGAAGCTGAAGGTGATCAAAACTCAAATACAGAAGAATAAGAGAATTTCATGCAATGCAGCTTACAGATCTAAAACATGTCAAGTACATATGAATACATGTATAAATTTGCTTCCCTTCAGAACACAGAGCTTCCTGTATAAATACCTTCCCTACTTCATCTCAAAGGAAAATATGCACTACTTTTACAAACAATTATATTACTCTCCTTGCCAACCTAGTTGGCGAGCCCGTCGTTCCCACAAGGAAGTAACTTTCCTCTCCCTGATCAGCAGTGCCTCATCCTGCTCCCTAGCTGCTTCACATGTTTCAGTCGCAGTATTACATTTTTCTGCTTCTCTTTGGTACTGGGAAGCCACCCGCTTTGCTTCTGCAAAAGTTATGTTCATGTGGTGTGCATGTTCTTCAGCAACTGCCTCTTGCAATTTCAACTCCTCCGTTAGAAGGTCAACAAACTGCTTCTCCATCTCCCTTTTGAGATCAGGATCATCACTTCCACAGTCTGTGTTATCACCAAATTTTGATTTTCATACCAATGACATCATGACTTGTCATAATTCCAAGGAGTTGACATAAGAAAGCACGACAATGAGGAAGAGGGGTTACAGACAACGTAGCAGGAAGCTTTTGGTGGCTCAGAAAGTTTTGTGATATCCTATATATGACCATCTATATGAATTTCATAGTTGGCTTTCTCAATAACATGCAAAAATATATGAGAATAGGATAAATCTTTTCATTTTCTTTTTGTTGATTGACATCAAATTGGAATATATTGCACATTAGAACATGTCATAATTGAGGTTAACAACAAAGAATAACCAAATCAAACTCAGAATTAAAGTACATTCCATGAAATTATTTAGGATTTCTCCATTTATCCATGACGCACTTAAAAGTAGAGTCCTGTGCAGTGAGTTAACGGGCTCATTGAAGTACGCTTTCTCAAATTATTTTAAGATTATTATACCAGTTAATTCACAGGTGGCAAACCCAAACAATTACAAAGGGGAACCCATTTTCCACTACCTATACTGAGAAAAAAAAAACCATTTAATCATATACATACTTGGCAGTTGGATGATGGATATTCCAGGTTATACAAGTTACAAATGCATTTCCACAAAAGCATAGGAAAAACATACCTAATCCTAGTACTACTGTATGAGCAACTTGTGTATGTGTTTGTGCAGAGGAGGGGGGTGTGAGAGAGAGAGATGAACGCCAACAAAATTTTCATAGGCTTAGATGACAGAGTTAATCACCAACACGGGTTAACAGAATTAATTCTAACCTGTGACTGAGAGGTTGGCCAACCCTGCAGACATAAAACAAAATAACAAAGAAAGCAAATATTAGCAAGTAAAACTTCTGATTTCTCAAACTTCTTGTATTGAGCAATCATAAGCTAATAAGTATAATACAACAGGTCAATAAAAACACCCTGATTGGCAAGCAACTTTCAATTGAACTGGAAATTTTCTATCCTGGTATAAAGTTGACGGCAAATTAAACAGAAAGCTATGCATGGTCAAGTAATACAAAAGAAAAAAGAAACATAAAGGCAACTTAAACAAGACAAGTAGCAATCATTCTATCTGTAAATAGATGGCCTTTGTTCTATACCAAATTCAATCATAACATGGTCAAAATATTCAGATTTAGATGTATTTCCTATTAAGGTATCTGTAACGAAGATGATTTCCAATCTCATGCCTCCATTTTCTGTCTCCCATTTGCTCTTCAGCTGAAGTTACTATCCTAATGGACAAAGGGAGCCAATAAAAGAAAAGGACACATAAAATCTTATGAGTTTTAGTCCACTATCAAACAAAAATAAGAGCAAGTACACTAATTGCAGCAACATCAGTTAAAGCTGGATAAGAAATTTTACGAATACAGATGAAGTTTAATTGACAAGAACTAAATTAAGAACAGGGACAAGTTGACTCCGTAATAGGATACAACAACTTTTCCAAATAGATCTAAGTCACCAAATTTAGCATCATCAACTATGAAAGACAGAATAAAAGTAAATGCAAAAAAGTTCTTGATGAATCTATCTATAATAAGAAACAATACTCATTCTATGAATATTATCTTTTTGACAGCGAACTGGTTATTGAAATATTTGTAATCTAGTATTTTAGTAGTTAAGCCATGGTATGGACAAAACGCAGAATATGGTTACTCACATTCGGTTACAAACAAAATATAAGTACCATAAGCTGAATTCTAGATCTTTTTCATACCAAGGAAACTAAGTGTATGAATAGGATTCATCAAGTTATATTCATGACGAGCTTCAAGTGCCGAAACTCATGCTTATTTACGCAAGTAAAAGAAAGAAAATAATGGTAAATTTTCAACATGACAAGTGACAAAGACTCGTTTATAGGATCATATAAAATTAAAGGCCAGATCTTGCTGATTCAATCCAC
>CAOGCB011294293.1:0-15354 GCA_948266635.1 Cnidoscolus chayamansa | reverse complement strand
CAATCATAAAATAGGAAATGCAAGATCTTAATTTGGGGCTAATGGATCTAGATTTAACATTTTAAACGGTGTTAACAATGGTGCCTATAAAGGAAATACTTCTATAGATTCATACATCCTTGTGCAACATGGTAACAAATCCATGCAGAATTCTATACACTCTCCAAATATCTCTCACATGGAATTTTACATGCGCACATGTCAAAGGTTAATGATGAACGAAATAAAAATCATGTGGATTCATTTAGGGTTGATGAGTCACGTGACTCGTATAAAAGTGGCAAATGCAAGGTGAAACTAGAGGACTTTATGGAAATTTCAACATGTGAGAAAGCTAAATCAACCATAGTCCTAGTTGAGACCACTTGCAATTACTCAGTAGTTCATATAATAACCCACCTATGCAAAATGAAAGCATATATGGATGGACTTGGAACAAGGAATGGTCATGGAGGGTGCTCTATGTTAGGGGACCAATACCAGGGACGTACTTTGGATCATGTACAAAATAAACTAAAATGTTCAACATTGATGAAGATGAAGAACAAACATATTTGTCAGAGGAGTATGATGTTTTGGATCCATAACTTTGGGATATATTAGCTAGGTTTTATCCATCATCTATCTATTTCTATTTTCTTATTCTTTTTTTTTAAATAATGTCTATGATTGCTTGGAATTTTTAGGGAGCATGTAGTTTCCTTTTCTTTAAGTCTTTGAAGATTTTTCTTTTGAAGTATAAACCTATATATGATGCTTATTTTGCTAGAACTAAAGATTAGGGATAAATAAGCTAGCAAGGTCATTCATAAAACAAACTCTCAAAACTCCTACAAGGTAAAAGCTAATGGGTTTTCTAGAGGTATTTGGATTCTCTGGCAAGGAGAATGCCATACTAATATCCATGAAAAAAAATTACAAGCCTGTTAATCTTGATGTGTTTACCTTTGTCTTTTTTGCACGAGCGTTATTGCAATCTATGGTTCTCCTATTGCTTGTAAGTGGGCAAATGCTTTGGTAGGAGCTCTCTCGCCTATAAAAACTTTGTTTTCAGTCCTGGGCTGCTTTGTGGAGATCTTAATGTCATCTTTAGCTCCTGAAAAAAGCGTGGGAATCTAGCACTAATCTTTGCCGAAGGATCTCTCAATGGTTTCTAGACTGAAATTTAATCTATTTAGGCTTTGAAGGATCAAAAGTTTATCGGCAATAGCGCAATCTCCTTTAAAAAAATGGATAGGGCCGTTTGCAGTGACTAATGATGTTTAAAGTTTCTTGAGGCCTTTATTGTTTACTTAACTTATATCCAGTTGGACACTGTCCGTTGCTTATTAATTTGTAGAGTTATTAGCCCTTAGTTATGGACAGACTTGTTAGATTTCTTCAGGCATGGCTCACTAACGAGGACGTCCATTGGTGGTTGAAAGATAACAAGGAACCCATAATGCATTCCATTGGCTTGTTGGTTGAAAGATTTAAAAATGAACTAAGAGGAGTTCATTAATGTTTTCAAACAAAAATCTATTTTTTTTTTGGTTAGAATTGATGGTATTCAAATGAAGTTGGAAACTCCAAATAACCCATCCTTGGTAAGATTAGAAAAAACGTTTAAAGTTAAAATAGATTATGCCTATCTAGAGAAGAACTCACTTGGTATCAGAAGTCATATAATGGAGAGATTTCAATACGTCATTTTTTGATCTTATCTTAGAACTATCTCGTGTGTGCCCGCACGGGCCTAACTCAGTCGTAAGCAAGTAACAGAGTTGATACAAGATTCAAGTTTTGACTCTCGGCAATCGCAGCTTGGGAGTTTCACCTATGTGGGTGGGCTCCTTGTGGGCACCAAGTTGAAGGCCTCCCACTTGACTACCGCTGTGTCACCGTAATTTACCCCTCCACAATCCTGTCGGACCGGGGTGTGGGGACCCCTAAGGTGAGGATATATCAACTATTGGTATAAGAACTATCTCGCGTGTGGCAAGATGGACACGTTGAAAAGAATGAATGGCACTTGGGATGATGACCCACAACCTTTTGTTAGATGGCTATTTTATTTTACTATAAATTTTATATTGCTGATACTGTTAGCAATCATTTGAAATTAATAGAAATTAATAGCATATGATTTCATATACATTACCTTTACAATTCTAGTGATTATAAGTTATTATATTTCGTAAGTGTGGTTAATGTGAGTGACTCTTTGTGTCTTAAACATAAATATAAAAAATCTTTTGAATTGTCTTTTATCTATAAATAGATCATATATTTCACCATAGAAGATGATAAAAGATAAGATATTCATTTCTATGATATTAGAGTGATTTCAAAGATAAATATATAGTAATAGAAGAAAAAATTATTCTTCTATATTATATTTTTATTAGTATATGTAATTTCAATTTATATCTATACAAATTTCTATATAAGGTAAGAAACACATTTTTCTCCTTAATTACATAATTGCATGATTTTTTCCCTGACTTGTTCCTCTGATCATTCAACACTCCCTCTCAAGTTGGTATGTGGGTTTCACACATGCCTAACTTGTCCAGATGATCTTAGAAAACTCTTCCTCTGGCTGCTTTTGTGAGGATGTCTGCCACTTGATCATCGGATTTAACATATGGTAATGTTATAATTCCATTGTCTAATTTTTCTTTGATAAAATGACGATTTATCTCCACTTGCTTTGTTTTGTCATGTTAGATTGGATTTTTTGAGATACTGATTGTTGCCTTATTGTCACATCTCAAAGGAATTTCTTCGGTAGGTGGAAAACCTAACTCGGTAATGAGTTTTTGTATCCATATAAGTTCAGTTAGTCCCTTTGTGATTCCTCTGAATTCTACTTCTGCGCTGGAAAGAGCTACTACCTTTTGTTTCTTACTTCTCCAGGTTACTAGATTTCCTCCCACAAATGTGAAGTATCTTAATTTGGAGCTTCTATCTGATGAGTCACCTTCCCAATCAGTGTCCGTATATCCCTCGATTTTGAGATGTCCATTTTTTCAGAACAAAATTCCTTTTTCTATTTCTCCTTTCAGATATCAGATTATTCTAAGAGCAACATTCATGTGTGACTTCTTTGGATCGTGCATGAATTGGCTTATCAAACTCACAACATAAGCTATATCTGGTCGCGTGTGGGAGAGATAGATCAATTTTCCCACAAATCATTGATATTGCTCTTTGTTAGTATGTTCTGGATCAGAGTTTATGCTTAGCCCATGATTTGGAACTACAGGAGTTTCTGCTGGCTTACAGTCCATCATTCCAGTTTCCGTTAACAAGTCTAAGATGTACTTCTTTTGGGATATGAATATGCCTCTCTTAGATCTCATTACCTCTATCCCAAGGAAGTATTTCAGCCCTCCTAGATTTTTCATAACAAATTCCTTGAAGAGATTCTTCTATAGTTGATCCATTTCTCTATCATCATTCCCTATAATGATCATGTCATCAATATATATAATCAAATAGGTAACTTTGGTTCCCTTACCCTTTAAGAATAGAGTATGGTCTGAGTTGCTCTAGCGATATCCATATTTCTTCATTGTTAGTGAGAATCGCCCAAACCATGCACGTGGAGACTGTTTTAGCCCATACAAAGCCTTCTTGAGCTTACACACTTCATTTTTTTTTTGAAGTTTTCATCATATTTTGACGGCGCACTCATATACACTTCTTCTTTTAAGGTCACCATGAAAGAATGCATTCTTTACATCATACTGACGTAATGGCCAATCCAAGTTTGCTGCTATGGAGAGTAATACTCGTATTGTGTCAAGCTTGGCTACTAGTGAAAAAGTCTCTGAGTAGTCCAACCCATATGTCTGGGTGTATCCTTTCGTGACAAGTCTGGCTTTGTGTCTCTCCACACTTCCATATGCACTGTACTTGATGGTAAAGATCCATGTGCACCCCACTGTTTTCTTTTCGGGTGGAAGCTGGCATTTTTCCCAAGTCCCATTCTTTTGTAGAGCCTCCATTTCAAGATCCATGGCTCTCTTCCAATCTTTGTTCCCTTTTGCTTCTGAAGTTATTCTCGGTATCATACTACTATAAAAATGTTGATTTAGATTAACCATTGGTGAGGACATAAGTGATGTCGTCACGTTGTTGGCAATTGGATACCGAGATAGGGTCGCTTCATATTCCTGATAGTACCGTCTAGGAGGTACTCCTCTATTACTCTGAAGGGGCAACACATATTCCTGTTCAGGAGGACTAGCACCAGTATCATAGTTATGTTCAAATACAAAGGATTCAGAATGTACCTCAGGTTTGGGTTCAGGATCACCCATACTTGGAGATGTTGAGCTAGGTTCCAATAAATCAGTTTTTATTACTAGATGGGTATTATCTGTTAGTGGTTTGGGCATTTGTACATGGTTCTTCAAAGGCTCCCCCTGAACTGTATAGGGACAACTTGGTGATTCACTAGAAGTCTCCCCCTGAGCATTGAGTTGGATCGTGAAGTAATAATAGTTGGTTTCAAGAAACTTACAGTCCATTGTGACATACACCCGATTTGTGCTAGGATCAAAGCACCTATAGCCTTTTGGATGAATACCATAACCATGGAAAACACATTTGCATGCACAGGAATCAAGTTTAGAATGTTGTGAGGAAGGTATATGAACAAATACAGTGTACCAAAAGATGCTAGGAGGTAGACTCAGTGTGGAGGGAATGGAATGAAAGGAGGATAGTGTGTCTAGTGGAGTTTTGTGTTTGAGAATTCAGGATGGAAGATGATTTATTAGGTATGTAGAAGTCGCTACTGCATTTGGCCAAAAAATAGATGACACTTTATATTTGAGTAGTAAGGTCCAACTCATTTCTAGGAGATGTCAATTTTTCCTTTAGGCAATGCCATTTTGTTAGGGTGTGTGTGGGCATGAGGTTTGGTGAATCAGGCCATGGTTAACAAAGAATTGAATAAGAGATGAATTTATGAATTCCCCCCCTAATTGTTTGAACGTAGTACCCGAATGGTCTGCCCAAATTGATGATGTATAAGTTTATGAAAAGACATGAATTTTTCTGCAACTTCAGATTTGTATTTCATAAAATACACCCAAGTAACACGAGTGCAATCATCTATAAAAGTCACAAACCAACAAAGTTTATTTGAGCTAGTGACGGGTGCTAGACCCCATACATCAGAATGAACTAAAGCAAACGGAGCATGTGTTTGACTCAAAGATTCAGAATAAGTGACCCTGTGACTCTTAGCTAGTGCACATATTTCGCATTCAAAATTAGACACATGTTTAGATAAAGAAGGAAATAGAGTTTGAAGGTAACCGATTGATGGGTGACCAAGTCTCCTATGCCAGAGCCACAGTTGCTTATCAGATGGACCAAGTGACAAATGCGCCTTGCCAGAATTAGAGACCTCGTCCATATAACACAACCCCTCTTTCACAGAACCATGCCCAATTATCGCCTGTGTAAGAATGTCTTGCAAAAGACAGAAAGAAGGCTACATCAGTAAGACATAATTAAGTTGTTTTGTAACTTGGCTAATGGTGAGCAACTTGTAAGATAATGAGGGGACGTGGAGACAATTATTAATTTTTAAGGTAGGTGAAAGTGCAATGGTTCTAGCCCTTGTAACTTTATGATATTCCCCTGTAGCATTGAAAATGTGACTTTTTTTCGGAGATGAGTGAGTGATAAAGTCCGAGGGGTCATAGGACATGGTGTCCATAGTCCCATAGTAAAAAAATCCATCGTGGGTCTTTTTCATGAGTGGTTATAGAACACACTGTCCTCGTGGTTATGTGATGTTCAGAGACTAATTTGGTAATGTCTGAAGGTGCAGGGACAATTCTGGAATAAAATATTTTTTTGACCATTGGTTGACTAGGGTTAGAGGGGCAAAACAAACAATCCCATCTAACCCTAGACTATAAATACCATCATTTTTTGGTTGGCCCGCCGTTGGGTTATGAGCCATTCTGTTGCTCATCTCGGTTCCGTTTCTCTCACCTCTTTCCTTTGTCTGAGGTTTGAGGTCATTGTCGCTGGAGGTCACACGGCCACCACTGGTAGCGACTGCCGCTGAGCCACCCTTGCCTTGTTCCTTCCGCTTCTGTTCCCACCATGGTGGGTATCCGATCAACTTAAAACATCCTTCACGGTATGCCTCGATCCACCACAGTGGCTGTATCTGAGTTTATCTTTGTCGTCTTTTTTATTTTAACGGTGTGATGAGTTTTTCTCTTACCGAAATCTGGTTGCTAGTCTTACTCCGATGTTGTCGCCGGATATCTCACCGATTGGGTTCAGATTTGAGTCAGATGGACTCGGTAGGTGGACAACTCAGTGGAGAGCTTCTCTCATTAAGCATGAATAAGCTATTTCAACACTTGGCATCCTTTTGTAAAATTTCTCATTGGATGGGATCTAATTCATCCGTCCCACTGCCGAGATGGAGAAACAAATGTTGCTCCTGTACTGATTTGTTGAACAGTAGGATGTCTTTCTCAGTTTCCATGGGATTCAGTCTCCTTTGGTCGATCTCTAATACAAAGTCTGTAATTTATTGTAGTATGCTTCAAGGGGCATACCCCCTTGTCAGGTATGGTTCGCTATCATTTTGAGATGGTAGATCTGGAGAGAATCCCCTCCATTGTTGTATGTTGTTGCTATACCCTCCCAAAGAGCTTTAACTGTTCGATATTGAATGAAATTTGGTATGAGTTCGTTTTCCATTGACTAGATTATCCTGCCAAAAGCAGTGTTCTCTGTCGCTGCCCATGATGGATACTAAGGTGATGTATTTTTTGGTGGAGCTGGGTCGCCCGTGAGGTGGTCGGCCTTGCCTCGGCTGGACACGAACACTTCTATGATCCTAGACTATAACTGGTAATTTGTATTGTTTAATTTCACTCTGAATTGAGGTGAGGTAGAATCTAAGTTGTAGTATTTGTTTTTGTTTGTGACACAGTTTAAATAAACTGGAAAAGTGTTTCTGACAGGGTTTGGATATCGGTTTGATTTGAAGCCATGAGGTCGGAATTGGTTTTCTGATAGGTGATGAGGCTTTTGATTATGGCTCTAATACCATGTAGTAATAGAAAAAAAATTGTTCTTCTCTATTATATTTTTATTAGTATATGTAATTTCAATTTATATATGTACAAATTTCTATCTATAGTAAGAAACACATTTTTCTCCTTAATTACATAATTGCATGATTTTCTCCTTGACTTGTTCCTCTGATCATTCAACAAAATATTTATGTTTACTTCTCCATCTTCCATCCTTTTTTTCGTACCTTTGTTATTTCCTTTATTATCAATTCTAACAAGTTGTATTAGAGTCCACCATACTATAACAAAATGGTATCGGAGCCCATTATAATTCCAACAAAGTGGTGTCAAAGCTCATCACTTCAAGAGCTTTAATACCACTTTGAGAATTACTTCAAAATTTTTTCAAAATAGCCTTCTCGATGAGTCCTATAACTTGAAGATATCTTTAATGGAGATTGTCTTTCACACTAGCTGACCTTGATTGTCAATATTAATCTCCTTGCAGAAGTGTCAACTTAATTCTCAAAACACCTTTGAATATTAGTTGGTAGATTTTGATTCTTACACCTATCTAGATCGTGAACCTTGCTCTACTTCCTATACATTTCTAGATTTTGAATTAGGCTCTAATACCACTTTATTGGAATCATGATGGGCTTTGATACTACTTTATTGAAATTGTGATGGGCTCGAATGCCACTTTGTTAGAGTATGGTAAGCTCCAATATGACTTGTTAGAATCGATAATAATGAAAATAATAAAGGCATAAAGAAAGGATGAAAAAAGGAGCAGCAAATACAAATATTATATCAATGAAATCACTCTAATATCATAAAAATGAGTATGTTCTCCTCTCTTATCTTCTAATGAGAAATACATGACCTATTTATAAATATAAAAGACAATCCACTTGTCTTGGTATCTAACATCACGTATGCTGAAATGTTTAAGAGCTTTGTTGACAAGTGAAATTCTTTTTTTTTTTTAGATTGTTACAGGGTAACAACATTGAGTACAATTTTATCTCAAGATATTTTTTTGGGGCGGACATGGCAAAACAAGGGACTACACCATGGAAGAGGCATAACTTGTGAGATAGTAGGAGAAAAGACTAAGAGGAGCACTCTTGCACAAAATGGCATAGTGAGCAGCAAGTGATAAGAAAGAAAGACTACACATGAAAGATTGAAGAGTTTAAATGAGCAAGTATTACAATTTTCAAGAGTCTATCACATAAGATAGCATATTCTTTAATACAAGAGGCACAATACCACAACATTCGTCAAGAGTTCGAGCGACACCTATGAGCTTTATCGATGAGGACATCAACTATTTGAGTGGGAGAGAATGTTAAGGGACGAGATTCACTAGGGACCAAAATGTAATTTCATACTAGAGTTGAAAAATACAAGTATTTTAGGAAAAATAGAGCTCTAATTGCAATGCACTTTGCACAAGACGAAATGTGCATATCTATTTTTTATATAAGCATTGGAGGGGTGTGTCACATTAGATATTGTGATATCTTCTCCTGCTACCATACATTTTATCCTTAAAGCTCTTTAGAGGGAGTGACTGTTTAGCTACTAGGGAGGATCAAACCCAACTAGCCATGTAGGCTGCTAGAGTTGTATTTTTCCTCTAGTTCTCATAGGATGAATTGACTACTTTATATGGATAAAATTATTGTAGATCATTAATCAGATCATATCGAATAAATCGATGTATTGACTACTTTATATGAATAAAAGAGATTATTTTATTCATAAAACTATTTCAGTTCTTGTGATATGTTTAGCTTTTATTGTTTGACATTACTTGAGATGTTTATTAGTATTAATGTCATTATATTCGATTGTTAGACTACTTTTGAGTTGCCTTCAGTAGTAGTTTGCAACACTTGCATTCAGTCGTCGAACTAACATGTTATGCTGATTTGATTTGGGTGTGTTCAAACTAAGTGTCATACGAGTTGAGATTGCATTTAAATATAGCTCCATGCATGGACCAATGTGGTTCCACCACTATCAATATAAATCTAAATTATATCAATTTGGTGTTGACTAATTTAATAAAATTTTAAATGAATAATATAATTAATAAATAAAACGAAACATGAAATACTATCTCCACGACTAGCAACAAGAAACATAATCACCAAAAACCCAAGCACTGCAATTGACCAAATCCATCCAAAATTCTGAACACTAGATAATGTTTCCTACCTAAAGAAGAATGTGAATTCCATTAGCCCATTATTAATCCTCTTTTTGTTTTTCCAAACCATTTCTCAACTATTGCCACCAGACAAGGCCATCCTACAGAAAAGAGACCACACAAAATCTGAACGCCCCACAAAAATTCCTAGTAAATGTGTATTAAACCAATAGCTTAACCATGATTTGGTGGAAAAGGATGGCTTTTACTGGGAGTTTTCATGGACGGAAGAGAGTAAAGGATGGAGCTTATTCTGGGTTTTGGATTCAATAGGTAACTAATATGGAAATCTGTTTAAAGAACCATGATACTTAGCTTCAAATTCCAAATTTTCTCCTGAGTTCCAAAAATATAATTGTTTTGTTTGAATTTAAATCCTAAAATCTAGCTGCAAATGTAGATATGTCTTGTAAGTGAAGTGCTCCATTCCTCTCTTAATTGATTGGTAGAAACCATGTGACATTTTGCTCTATAAACATGCTTGTGTTGCTGAAATTATTCATGGCAGCAAAAACCACATTTGTTCCAGCAGAGTTCTCTCTTTTTCTTAATGTTTCTTTTTTCTCCAACATGAATTCTTGAGAGATCTGAACCAGAAAATTTCTCAACAGATAGGAAGAAAGGAGAGTTGTGATGTTCCTAAGGTTTAAGACTGTATTTTAAAAATCTACAGCTCAATGTTCATAAATGGTAACAATGACTACCGCGCAGGAAATTTAAAGGCTATTCTGAAGGTGATATTCTTACATGATGTTTGATTATAGAGATGGAGAGAGCTTGAATTTTACTTTTTCTTTAAAAACGAAGCACAAGCTATATTTAGAGCAAAAACCAATAAAACTTACTCTTTTCTCATTTATTTTCTTATTTTCCTATTTCTCCCCAATTCCTTTCTCTCTACACTATATCTATATATGTTTTCATCATTGGCAGGTAATTCAAGATTGAATAAGCATCAGAAACTCTAACATTAACATGCAACAAAAAATGGAACATTACATTAAAAAATATAAAAATAAAATATTTTAGTTACCATATATATATATATATATATATATATAATTAAATAGCATTCAGAAATACAATTAATAACTATAATATGGTTCCGTTGAATGCCATATGTAAACTTTCAAAGAAATTGTCTACTTATGATCTAACAGCTTAATAGACTATATAAACACTAATCTAAACGACTAAGGTAATGAAAAAGATCAAGCAAAGCATCGAAGCTTTCGGAAGTTTTCCTTAATGAGCCATCTCGCCATGAAGAAATAGGCCTTCTGTGTGGAATGAACTCCATCCCAGCTCATATGTTTTTGAGGTTTAGGACAAACTGTTACATTAGGAGCTCCACAAAATCTTTCAAGACTGAAGTTATAATCACCTCCACTCCCACAACAAGCCTTTGGTAATGATTTGGAATAAAATCCTGTTTAAATGAAACAATTAAACGATGCTAGTTTCAATTATATCCAATTCATGTAGATCTTAGAATCGGCAAAATTTAAAAAATACCGAGAACTTTAGCGTCTTGCAGAACGCATTTATAAGCAGTGTAGTAATCTCCATATATTATAGCCACATGTGGATGCTCTTGTTGCAGTTCTTTAATTGCTTGTTGGAGTTGTTCATTGTGATACGCTGAAAAAATGTTCAGTCCTTTGAGGCAATGGAATTTATCGTATGCATTAGAATCATTGGTGCCAAATCGAGAAAGATATATGGGCATGCAACCGATAGGAAAATTTCCAGGGACAACAACTCTAGTAGCACCAAATCCAATGACTCTCTACAAAACAATATAAGGGAAATTAAGTAAATAATCCAGAAATAAATAAGTACTTATTCTTATTTCAAGAAAATCAACTAACCTTAACAGCATCTTTGATGGCCTTGACAACGTTGGGTACCATGGACTTCAATTCCTCAATGGTCTTGCCTTGAAATAGTGCATAGTTATAATCATTGCCTCCGATCTCCCCAACTATGAAGAGAGATTTTTTATGTTTCTCAGCACATTCTGTCAAATTATAACAAGCATGAAGCTTTAATAAGAAGAACAGTTATGGTATGTGAAATTTACAAGATTATAAAAAGCTAAAGTAATATATAGTGACCTGTAGAGTTGTGGCAAGTTGCATTGAAATGGCTACCCATCCAGTTGAGTTGTATGGAAAGAGAACTATTGGTAACAGGGGCAATGACTCCGTTTTCTGCAAGAAATTCCACAGGCAAAGCAGTAGAGCCAGCAACTGCAAAATTCACCCCATGTGTCCTGGTGGAACCTGGATTCAGATATGCATCGACAAGTGGAAGACCAGCTGATTTTGCTGTACATACAAATATAATTTAAAAATCCCACTTACGCACAACATGAAACGTTAAAGAATACTTGTAACTTGTTACCAATGTAGTCAATCATGAGCAAGCCATTAGAGCATCTTCCGGTTGCATTCCTGTTCAAGTTTTGGCCATAAGGAAACCTGCCAAACACAGAAGTAGGGTCTTCTCGGATCAAATTGCCAGTGTCAGATATGGAATCACCAAGGTTATATATGGCCTCAAAATCACAAGCCTTGAGAAGATGAGCATTAGGTGCAGGAGGAAGAACAAAAAAGAAGAGAGAGCAGAGAAACAAAGAAGAGAGAAGCTTGCAAGAATCCATGATCGTGTTCTTGTAGAGTCTTAAAAACGTTGGCTTGTGCATGCTCTATATATAGCCATACGAAGAGCAAGTTGGATCCTATTTGGATATGGTTTCCTTTTCTTGTCACAGTCGGACTAGGATTTGTCAAATACAAAGTATTATCCCAAATCAAATCCAAGCTTAGCAAGGATAATTTTCTTCAGTTATCCCTTCATTTTATTTTATTTTATTTTTTAATTAAACAATTCTTCTTTAATTCTATTTTTTAAAATATAAATATAAATATATTTTTATTAATTAATATTTTTTATTAATTAAATAAAAATCTCTGAGATTACATTATAATTTATTATAAATTTAAATGTGGATTTTCAATATTTTTATTTAATATTGTATGATTTAATGTTTGAGATATATAAAAATTATATGAATTATCATAAAGTATTCAATTCTTCTTTTCTATATAGGCCTTTTAAATATTAAATATATTCTTAAAAATAACAAAAATATATTACATTAAAAAACAATTTGATGCTATTATAAATATGCATTATAAATATACATTATTTTTTTTCTTTCGATTAATTAAAATTTAGCATATTCATTAATTCATTAAATTATATTTGTAAGTATTAAATTGTAATTATAGCTTTGTTTTATATGAATAAAAAAACTAATTCATTCATGAAACTATATTCATTTTTGTAATATGTGAGTGTTCATTGTTTGACATTACTTGAGATATTTGCTCATATTAATATCAATATATTTGATTGTTACGCTTGTATTTGAGTTATTTTCGATAGTAATTTGAGATACTTAGGCCCAGTTATCATATTAATGTGTTAGGTTGACTTGAATTTAGCTTATCTAAATTGAGTATCGTGCAACTCCAAACGGTGTTAAAATCTATCCCCATGACGGTTGGTATGAAAATAAAATTGGGGTTAGTGAATAATGTGATGACCTAATGTAGTATGCTACAAACAATGATGCCATGTAGAATGGGTAGAGACTCTAGCTATCCCGATCACGATCATCTTATTATTGAGTTGTTAGCAAGAGAGCTTTAGTCAATTCACTTTGCTACGAAGAACCGATATAGACATAATAGTTTCTCTACTCTCTAGGTGGTATTGGTAAGAATGATTAAGCCAGTACACCATACTATAAGCATAGGAATGCAAGAAAATAAATAATACTTTGGATGTTTTATGCTCTATCAAGTTCACATTTGGGAGACAGGGTAATAGAAAATTTCACAAGAGATAGGAAGAAGGGAGAGTTGTGATGTTCTTAAGGTTTAACATTTTTCACTATTTTCACCCTATATTTTAGCAATATGTAACTCAAGGTCATAATGGTAAACAATGACCACTATAAGAAATTTAAAGGTTATTATGAAAGTGATCTTCTTCCATGGTGTTTGATTATGGAGATGGAGAGAGCTTGAATTTCACTTTTTCTTTAAAAACGAAGCACAAGTTATATTTAAAGCTATTATAGAATGTAGTATTTGATATATATTAGGAGAAAAATAAGAATTGTAGGTAGTTGGGATCTATAAGGAAAGATAGAAGGTAGAACTTGAGTAGGTCACTTGTTTAGGATATATTTACCTATATATATGTGTACCAATCTCTTTATTGAAGTAAATAAAACTCTTATATTCTTTTCAACATGGTATCAGAGCCTAGCGAGTTTTTTTTAGAGTTATTAAAGTTTTAGTTTCTAGTCCATACCGTTGAAGTTTTAGATGACCCATTTAGGGCTACTAATTTTTGTCACTACCCATCCAAAAAGGTCCGTTTACTGTTGGCTGACCTTCGGTAGGAAATTGAAGGTCAAAACTCCAGCGACCAAGTTATACGTGCTGACAGAAGTTCTAGCAACACTCCCACGTGCCAGTGAGTGAGGGCGCGTGAACCTCTTTTAGGCGACCTTCTTCCACCTTATGGGTTTGATTAAGCATTTGATTGGTTCCTTCTAGGTGCTTTTGGAGAATTTTTTGGTTGGTTTAAATTTCAGATTTTGGTTTACTGTGCTAGCTATTTTTTAACTATCTTTGATTTGATTTTTTTATGGGATTTGTTCATTCTCTATTTAAATAATGACTGAAAGTAAGATGGCCAAGGGTAAAACAATAGTTGATGTGATTTTTATGATGACAAAAATCATAGAACTTATGTTAAATAACTCAAACTATTTTGAGTGGAGCAAGACTGTTTGTATTTACCTCCAAAGCATCGATAAATATGATCACCTTATCATGGATCCCCTAATTGATGAAACAAAACAAATATGGTTGAGGGAAGATGCTCGATTGTTTCTGCAGATTCAAAATTATATTCAGAGCAAGATAATTAGCCTAATCAATCACTGCGAGTATGTTAAGGAATTGATAGATTACTTAGATTTTATATTTTCTGTTAAAGGCAATATTTCTTGTATCTATAATATGTGCAAGGCCTTTTATCGCTCTAAGAAGCAGGATAACACACTCACCGTATACTTTATGGATTTGAAAGTTCCTAAGTGTTTATGGGCCGATGCTATGTCTACATCTTATTTTTTTATTAATCGTATGCCTTTCTCATCAACTTATGCAAGTTAATGGGAGGATGGGTCTCAACCCCTCCTGATTTTCATGTCTAGCATTCATTTTTACATGCTTTATAATGATTTATTGCAAATATTGATTTATTGAGAATTTTTAAGCAAAAATATTGTTATTGATTGAAATATTATTGAATTGTTACTATCACTGAATTGATACAAAATTGAATATTGACCTAGAATTGATTATTGCTACTGCATTAAATACGAAACTGAATATTAATATTGAATTGATAATGAATTATTCATGAGAACTGAAAATGACAAATAAATTAGTATTACTGTTATACAAATATTTTTATTGTTACTATCTATACCCATTAAGTAAAAATGCTCAGTATATTAGTTTTTACCACATGTAGATAGCAGTCCATAGAAGTAGTGATATCATCTGATTTTGTAGCTCTGCAGGCATTATAACTTGTCAATGTTGTAATTAACAATGTTGTATCTTTTTGGTATGTACAGGTAGGAAATTTTGAATGTAAAGAAAGAAAAATTTTACAATCCCGAATTGTACAGTTTAATAATAGAATAGTAATCTAAATATTTATTTTAATTATTTTATTATAAATATTATTTTATTATTAATAATTGTTAATATTGTTTATTGCAATAACGTGACACACTTTATTGAGACTTTTATGAGTATCGGTAAGAGGTACTTTATTTAATCTTTAATTTATTTTATAATCCAATTTACCTTTCTTAAGTTGCCTTAAGAGACGAATGTATGATCTTAATAATGTTAATTAGGATAAAATCATGCATTACTGATTAGGTAATTATAATACATTATGCTATATGTTAATCATAACTTATGA
>CAOGCB011294202.1:0-24964 GCA_948266635.1 Cnidoscolus chayamansa | reverse complement strand
GAAGAGAGTGATAGGTAAGTTGGATGTATCATATGACATATGATGATGTGATGTCGTAGTCGTGTTGATGAATGAAAAGAGATTGAAGTCTCCCTTATCAAAGTTGATGGATGATGATGAGATGGCTTCCACATGACTCGCAGTTCTCCGAGCGTCAAAGTCTCCTAATGGATGGACCATCATACATTGAATAGAAGCTTATATTCATTCCCACTAGCTTCTCTTTTTTGGTCCTTCCACCTTCCACTGTCCACACGCATAAATTTTCCCATCTCTCTTTATATATCATCATATTAATTAATTTTTTTTTCCGACTAAATTATTATGGGAGCTTAAGACCAACTTCAAATTAAAAGGATGTAGAGATCCTGAGTTGCCAATACAAGACATCAATCAACTACAGTTTGTTTAATGTAAATGTAATGAAGTAGAAACCAATTTCATTTGCAACTGTATGCCATTGTCAAAGCATCTCCTCTCTAAAATGAAATGCCATTGCTGGAACTTCCAGTTAAGTTCACATCTTTTCCAAGCTCTCCATGATTTCTCAATTTGAACCTAGCTCTGGTCTGGTAATTATTATGGAATAGGGTTCTGGACAATATCATAGGCTACAATTATATTGCTTACTTATAAATAACTGCTCTTCAAAAGTCAGAAGAAAATGGCAGAAAAAACAAGATCAGAATGAACGTCAAGACAAAATCACCACGCTGAGGTACATGGCCCCGCAAAGAAACAAGAATGATATTAAACCCCTGCAAGGTGAGTTCAAAACCAGATTTGAACAATTAAAACGATATCTCATATATATTTTTTTCATTAAAAGTGAGGAATTTCAGAAAGAAATCTAATATGAACCCATCTTGGTGATAAGATACTCACCAAATGATGCCCCAGCCCATGCCATTGCATGGGCAAGGACAAACTTCTGCAAATTTTTCAGCATCACTAGAATGAACTCTACGGGATATCAAATCGTCATAGATATCTGCACAATCAAAGATATATTATCAAGCTCAGTACTTCCAGAGAAAATAAGCTGACTATCAAATTGATAGGTTGTTCTACACACGTACCGTAAACTGAAAACAAGCTGTTCATTACACCTGCAATGACAAGCACTGATCACATTACTGCAGTTGTCTTTGAAGGCGTTGAACACCATGAAAACAAGAATTACAGAATTGCATTTACCAATGAATAGAATAGTATACCGAAGAATACGAATTTTTGTTGTTTCTTGCAGGACCCAAATCACCCCAAGGAAAACAACAAAACCTGATGTCTCAACATGTAAATACCATTAAGATAACATTGTATAACTGCACACACCACAGCAGCCAGATTTATTCAGGTTATGGAACCACATACCAATACAAAGTCCTCGGAGAGTCCACTGTTTAAATAATAGATTTGATTAAACATCTATATAAAAGCAATAATTTCATCCAACTTGAATAAATTTGATTACTTGTTTTCTATCAGTGTATGTGGTTCATCTGGGATTTTTGGGTATGAGGAACTTGTGAATTCAATATACATAAAACAACTAAATCTGACAAATATTTTCCATATGAAAATTCTAAATACATTTAGAAGTCTAAAGCATGATATTCTAGATACCTACAGCAACTTACATTTTTAGCTACCAACAAGACAACAAGTAGAGCAGCAACAAAACATCCTGCCGCAATTCTTGCTGTAAGAAGATTTGTGGATGCAAGTATTAAAACCATTCCCCAAAAGGAGGAACCGAGATCTGGAGTGGAAAAACTGGTGCATTAAATATCGATTATAAACAGTAGTTGAAGCAGAAATAACTCAACCAGAACCTATAATTTCTAGATTTTGTAATATGAAATTGCTCATATCAGAACAACTCTCCCACCATAAAAAGAAACGGGAAAAAAAGATGATAATGAAGAAAGGAGAAAAGTTACATCCAGCTGGCAAGATCAACCAGTATACACCACCACGGGTTTGAGTGGTTCCACCTTCATCTGCATGGACTTGAATACCTTCCACCTGAAAAAATAGAGAAGCATCTGAAGATAATAAGTGTTTCAAAGTCAGAAAACCACATAAATGTTTTAATATTTAACATGCTGAATATACTGCTGACTTGCCTTTACTGCAAGAGTGTGATGTGAAATGAAGAACTTGCAGAAACAAGCATTCTGGATAACCTGATGTATTTAATAAAGCACACAATGTATAGCCCTAAACATGGTCATTACAGCATATGAAAACAGTATCTATAGAAATTAGCATGGTCTACCAAAAAGAGAGAGCAGAGTGTCTCTCCTGTCCACTGTTTGTTGAAACTGCATTATCAAATTTTACTAATGAAAGGCACTTAGTTGTGTTTCTCTTAAATGAAAGGCACTTAGTTGTGTTTCATTTAAATGAAAGGCACTTAGGTTGAATCTGAATCTGCCTTCTTCTTTTTTCTGAAAGGCACAATTTTAGACACTACTACAAAAACGCAATTTGAAGTTGTGTTTCAACTATTTTGCAGTTTCTATGAAAAAAAGAAAGAATCATGTCTTTTAGGCAAGTAAGCTTCTACTTAGCTCGAGATTAATATTTTGATTCAAGATGATGATTTTTAATTACTAAAAAGTGAAAGGACTAAAACCTTAAGCAAAAGATGGCCAATAATGTAGAACAATATTCTGCAGGAAATATGATCATGACTTCTAAGACAATCAATATTAATCTCTCAAGAATACCATTTTGCATCACCGATACTGCACCAGATTCTATTGTTAACAACTTCTAACAAAGAAATCTTACTCTGAAAACTGATTCACGGCAGACTGCCATCCTCTTGCCCCTATTCCTACTCCTGGTTGTAAGGCCGCCAACTCATTACAAAATCTCTCACAAGTGTTCCACATAACTAATTTTAGACTATAACAGGTAGTAAAGGCACTGTATTGCGTTGCATGGTTGAAAATAAACACCATGCTGTTGGAGATTACACATATCTTATCTAATTTATGTAATGCTGATAATTTTATAAAAGAGACTTTTGATTATTAGAAGAGCAATGATAAGCTTGGTATTTCAAGAGCATTAGAAACAAGCATATATACAATTCATCAGGAAGAACTTCAAAGTTTGGAAAAAAAAAAAAGAAAGAAAAAGTATAATGAGATAAAACAGCTTCTCACATGGCCACATGTTAATTTACAAGCAATAGCATGGCTGGCCTCGTGAAGGAATACAGTCACAAGCTTGAATGGTCTCAGCAGTACTGTTCTCCATAACTGCAAAGATTAAAAAGATAATTTTGTGGGTATTAATTATAGAATAATCCAGGAGCATATGTGAGAATCTACTTCTAATTGGAAGAGTAAGAACTAGCTATTAAAAATCAGGCCATTGAAGTGGCTAATATTTGAAGATTGAAGTTCTGGTTCAGAGAATCAGACTTCCAGAATCTTTATTGAAACAATTTCAGTAGGGATTCACAAAAAATGAGTGCATTAACAGAGACCCAGTTGGATTTATTGAATAAACGCTCTCAATGCCAATGTACAGAAGACTAATTCCAAGTACATTGCAACCTGAGAAAGTGAAACTGTAGCTGAGATTTCAGATAAATGGGGGACCACCCCCATTTCAAAAAGACGATCATACCCAGATCAAATTAACATTTCCACTTCCTGACCCTAACCATGAAAATATAAAGATCTAACATCATTCACCTTCACTTCTTTGCATCTAAATCAAGTAGGTTTCACTAACTTACCAAAAGGAAACCACAAAAGTAGAGGGGAAAAGAAAAGACAGAGAGAGGTACCGCAAAAATAACAACAGTGCAGACAGAGACAGTGACAAGAAACACTACTTGCTCATGGTTGCAGCAATTCTTCAACTCCCAATTTGGCCTCATCCCTCTCTGCTCTGTCTTAAATTAAGTTATCCCACAAAACCCAGAATCTTGATCTATTCTTGGTGCTTGGGATATATGTATATGTATATGTATGTCCCCCTCCATAGAGGGAGGAGGGATGGAGTTCACTGCTGGAGAACCACAAAGAATAGTGTTTTTCTTTTCCTCCTTCCTTTGACTGTTTGTGAGCTCTGAGCTCTAGGGTGAATTTATTATATTAATAATTTTCTTGAATTAATTAAGAAATAATTACTTCTACAAATAAAACTTATTTTATTGTTAATAAATATATCATTAAAGTAATTCAATAATGAAATCAAAGTAACTATGAAATTGAATAAAGTATTTGAATTTTTTTATAAAGTTGGCCTAAAAGCCAGTTTTATCATATGATGATGGATATTATTCTAACTAAATTAATGAATGAAAATTGCTGATATACAAAAGAAAATAAATAAATATTAGATAAATATTGATAGAAAAAACAATTAAAAAATCATATTTATCTTGAAAATTAGATAATTATGAGAAAATTGCATTAAAAGAGACCGACTACAAATAACAAAAGCAATAGTTTTATAAAAACAAAAATAATGACCATTATAACTGTTATTTAACAGTTAAAATCGGCCGTGACCGATAATAACCGTTATATATATAATTTAAAACTTTTAAAAAATAATGATATTATACTTCTTTTACTTAATAAAAATATTTTTTTTTATTTTAAATTATAGGTCATTGTCGACTTCAACTGGTTTAGGACTAAGGTTTATTGTTGTTATTTTAAATTATAGGTCATTTTTTTATTAAATGATGATATATTAGCTTTCTAATATATTGTATTTAATATGCTTGAAAAATTATAATTTATTAATTTAAATAATGATTAATAATAAAGTAAAATGTACAATGATATATTAAAAATATAATATAAAATAAACAAATAACTATTATTAAGTCTCTTAATTTAGAAAAAATAATTTCTATTTTATAAAATTAAATTTTTAGTCTCAGTCTAAAAAATATTAATTATTTTGAATATTTATTTAATTTCTATAATTATATATATATATATATACTTATTTAATTTTTTTTTATTATTTTAAATATTTGTATCATTTAATCTATGTTAAAATAAATAAATTCATAATTTATTTTTAAAAATATAGTGAGATTTTAATTGTGTATGAATAAATTAATGATTTTTTAAAATTTTATTAATTAAATATCTATTTATATAATTATATTTTTTTTATAATAATTAATAAGTAATTACTACCATTTCTTTTTAGTTTGGCCTAACTCATTAAATTACTCTTGTATTTTGAAAATTATATTAAGATATCTTTTAGTTTTAATTAATATATCTTTGAGTTTTAATTTTATTTATTAAAAAGTTATCCATTCAATTTTAGTAAAATTTTCTATTAATTATTAATAAAAATACTAAATTAACCTTCCAAAATATTACAAAAATTCAAGCGTTGATGTACATGACCTTCACCTTGGAGCTCTCCATAGTTGTACATGACCTTCACCACCCACTCTGGAGCTCTCCATAGTTGGAATTTGTAATTGCCTCACTATCTGGCTTTACAATGTTGGCCTCCATAAAAGGCATTACAAGGGGCAAAATATCATCTTTAAGAGTTCTAGCAATGAGACCTAAACACATCCCACCTGCTATGGATATATTCCAGATGTTGTCATCATGATCTTGATATTGTTTCAAAAATGTTTCGAGCAACAATGGACCAAAAGCTGGAAGGGTCGTCTTTACGAAATGAGAATGAATAAGCTCAGAATCCCTACTTTCAGGACTAGCATATTTTTGGTGCTCAATCTCTTCATCACAGATGGAGCTCCAGAACTCAACCACTTGGAGGGCAACTGTCTCTTCATCTCTTTTTATTGAATTTGATGTAAGTTGAAAGATTGTCTGCATATGTGGTTCAAGCACTGTATAGTATGTCGATGCGATTGAAACAAGACACTCACAAGCACCTTGTCTAACCTATGCCTCTTTGGATAATGTTATCTCACAAACTACCTTCATTGTGTAATTTTGCACCATTTCATTTTCAAAGTTGGTTTGTGCAAAATCCAAGACATTATATAAAGCCCTTGTTGCTGCAAGGCGAACTTTAGGACCATGTTGTACAAGGGTCATGCCAGTACAAGGGTCATGCCTTGTACAACTGCAGTCCGAATAGAGCCATTTCATCTTGCATAAGGTCCTGATGTGATATTTCCTCACAAACATAACCAAAAGTTTCAAGCGTTGCCTGTATTAGTGTTGTCTCAGCTCCTTGCTACTGGCTGAGATGTGAAGATTGAAATTCTTCAATATTATATTAAGATTGGAAACTGATGATTTTGCTTCAAAAAGCGAGAAATCCATGAAAATATTAGTTTTGTTAGATTTCTTCAGAAGTTCACAAAATCAGCTTTCAAATTGGCGAAATTTTTTGTTAAATAAGTTAAAATAAGAGAGCTCTGATGTGAAAATCCTCAAGGTTCTCAAAATGCAGATCTAAAAAATCTTTGTGGCTTGATGAGATGTGGTTTGTATGAACGAAACATTGAATAGTGGCAGAGGTGGTGGTGCGGTGGAGGTGGCGGTGGTTTCATTGGTTGGACACACTGATTTTGAAGGACATTTGTGCATTGTAATTGAACTGTTATGTAAACTTGTGGGAAAGAAGGGAAGGTAAACAGCACAATGAAGTAAATAAGGTAGCATAGTCATTTCATCACTTTAATAACGATATATCTAATAAAAATATTTGATTTTAAAAATAACGAGATATATTTATTAATTATAATATAATTAGAGTTTAATGTATAAATTACTCAAATATAGGATTCAATCAATAATATATTAAAAATTATTTTATTATTAAAATTTTTATGAGTATAAAGTTAAGAGATATATATATATATATGTATATATATTTTAATCAATGTAACGAGGATAAGTCAATAGTCAATAATCTTCCGCTTCCCAAACGGGACGTGTATTCCCATATTTACCCTCCTAACCAAACAAAAATGACATTGTTCCTATCGCGTCTCCTCCCTCTGTACTCGTTTGCCACGAGCAGCCGTTGACGGCCTCTTTCCTCTAAACTCCGGCCACTATCACAAAATCACCGATCGCAGACGGGAGGAATAGATTTATGTTTGCTTATCCGGAAAATAGATAGGAAAGGAAAGAAACGACGTTACGATTTCAAGGAGAATAGAGAATGAGGTCATCTTCTACTTCCGGCACCATAAATATTGCCGCGAGTGCTCAAAAGCTCGATGTCGATAATCGGATTTCTCTTCGATATTACTGCCGGATCGCTGATAACATCCTCAAACAGGTGCCCTTCTCATATTTTATCCATTGCTTGGTTTATGAATTCTCAATTCTCAATTAGGGGTTCTAGGCGATCACGGCCTTTCTATAATCATATTATGAAATTTTCATCTTATTGTTGATGTGTTAGTAGTCTTAAAATGTTTTATGTGCTTAGTAGTTTTTCCACATTGGTCCTCTTGTTTCTTTGGAAATTGATAATCTAGGTTTAGCAGCTCAAGCGATTGGGAAAATGAGAAGTAATGATTGGTGTTTTCATTAGATTATTCACTGTTGCAATGGTTGTATTGAAATTGATATTTTCTGACTGTAGTTTCGATCTCTAATGACTGTTATAGCAATTTGTTTTCTTCTACTTGCTAGTTTGATAGTAAGATGTGGATAATTGAGTGATAAATGCATAATCCAATAGAGCTGCGATGGAACATGAGCCTGAAAATGATGCGTAAAGAATTTGTATGCGCTGAGTGAAAATTAAAATTGAGAAAATAGCAATTGTGTCTAGTTTGACTAACAATGAAAAGATTTAATCCTACAAGGCCAAGTTTCTCAAATGCCTACTTGGTTGTTTGTTCATTGAACAACAGCACATTATTCCTTAATGAATGAGTAATAGCCTAGCAGTTAGAACTCATATTAACATGCAGCCAGGCATGCCTGATGGTGCAAGTAGTTTGAGCTATGTTTCAGCTCCATTTTGTTTGAAGCTTCTGTTAAGTACCTACTGTATGATAAAACTCTATGGTGTTGAGGAGCAATTAGTTGAAGGAGATTAGGACTTGAGATGCAGTAAAACTGGTTTAAATGGGTATGCTCCTTATGGAATTTGATTCTTATTTCTTTTTCCTGTTTAGAACACTGATGTTTTTATTTTTATCTAATGAAACTTTCTTATTAGAACCTGTTTGTCGTTACAGTATGGAAGGAAAAAGAAAGCAGGTTTTATTAGTTGCAATCCATTTGGTTAGATTATCAAACTCATTTTGGAAGACTTCCAAACACAGGTTCCAGAAAAGCAGCTTGTTTAACGCTTTTACAAAAGTTACATTTTCAAAGATGACTGAGCAGCTGATTTTAGCTTTTTTGGAAAAATTACTGTTTAGTCCTTGTGGTTTAGTGAAACTAACTACTAGTCCCTATGTTTTAAAAAATACACCACATACTTTGTCTTTTTCAAACCATTAATTATTTAGTCATTTGCTTTTCAAACCGCTAACTATTTAGTCTTTTTGTTTATTGAAACTGTTTGTAAAGTAAGAAATGACTGAAGTACCCTTGTTTTAAATTAGTCTCTGTAATTTCAATATTTAACTATTTTGTTTTTGTAATTTCCAAATCATAACTATTTAGTCTCTATAATTTTAAAATAATAACTATTTAGTCCTTGAAATTAATAGAAGGGACTAAGTAGGTAATAATATGAAAAGATAGGGACTATTTAGTGTACTTTTGAAATAGAGGAACTAAGTAGTTCACTAAACCACAAGAACTAAATAATAATTCTCCCTTTGTTAATACAAAAATACCCTTCACAATTTCACATTATGTCATTTAAACCAATATATGATCCACTTTTTATTTTTATTTTCTTTTTTCACAACAATAAGTTATTTTTGTCGTAATTCAATAGAATTAATTTACAAATTTAAAAAATTAATTTGATAATTATTTTGTAAATATTGGTTAAATATTTTTTTATGATTATTAATATTTCATCAATTAAAAAGTTATTTAAAATTAAATATATTTAATTATATAGATTGAATGGGAATAAAATAAATAATGACTTGTTATACTTATTGCTTACTGCCTTTTTTTAGTCCTTTTGCCGTAATAAACAATTTTTTTACTTAATTTCACAGCTAAACTGGTTTTTAAAACAACAATTTTGTGATCAACACTTTTCAGAATAGCAACAACAAAATTCAATAGAAAATGCCAAACAGGCCCTTATTCTACTTTCTACAAGACATTGTTTTGGGTGTTCAAAGAACTTGATTTCTCTTTAATCTCATAAAAGCAGGGTATCTCAAGATGACATTTTATGATAGTGTTTGGATATCCGCAAAACTCCCTATCTGTTTGAAAATGATCAGTTGTTGACGTGTGGAAAAAGGTGCATTGGCTGTTCTGTATTTTATGATTCAGTGCCATTAACTAATGTGATTGTCCTTTGCTTTTAGATTATTTTGCTGTCTGGCTTAGTAGCTTTTTGGTGTTAGTTACTCATCTAGAATCCTGATTGAAATTAAGATTCATCTAATGTTACTTGCAAACACAATAATGTTTCTTCTTCTACGTGTTGTACTTGACTGTCCTGCTTCTTTTTCACTTGTTGAATCATACTGTATGTTTGACTGTTTTGCATCTTTTTCAGTTGTCTGTATAATACTTTGCCATTAATTTGATCTTATGATCCAAAGTCATTTATTTTGATTTTTAATACGTTTTTACATTCCAGGCTGACATCTTTCGAGGGGAGAAGAATATCATAGATCTGTATATTATGCTGTTGAGATTTTCAAGGTGAGAATAGGAGCTAAGAATTTTGATTAAAATTTGAAGAGGTTTATTACATGTTTATGTAAAATGAGATTTTTGCTTCAGTTTCTTTCATGAGAAATGATAACATGACAATTAATGTTTTAATTCTACTTTCTTTTGCTTTAGCTTGGTATCAGAGACAATACCACGCCATCGAGATTATGGGGCATCCCTACAAAGCAAAAAAGTTCAATTGAAAAAGGTAGTATTATCTTCTTCTTCTTCTCCCCTTGTTTGTTGAAGGATCTTCAGTTTGTTTTTATGTTTATTGGTGTAGAAATTATTGAATGCTGTGTGTGAGTTGGAGGATTTGAAGCCAAAAGTGCAGCAAAAGATCTATGAATTAAACAGGAAACACACACATCAAGTAAATGGGTGGGGCAATGTACATCAAAATGATTCATTAGAGTGGCCTCCTGTCAAAAAGAAAAATTTGACTAGCTATGATGTGACAAAGGTATGGTTACCGCTTCATATTATTCATTAGTTACCCATTAGTTACCATTTGCTATTTTCAACAATTTGTTCTCAACTCATTAGCTTGGCAGAAATTTTGTTGTATTTCTCTTCTTTTTGTGCTGCTACTTTTTTATTTTAGCTGCTTTATGAAGGATTTATATTTCCATTAATACTCTTCCTTTGTCAGGCAGTAAGACCAGCTGCACGAGCATTTGCTTATCCAGGTTCAGGAACTCAGCAATTTTCACTTGCTAGGCCAGTGGAAGAGCAGTTCAGAAGAATGTAAGTGTTTCAATATATTCATGTGGTTCTACTTCATACTAGCATCTGTACTTTTGCACTGTTATGTTCTTTTGCTTTCTGTCTAAGACTATGATAGGGCAGAATTATTCATGCTTTGAATATTTTCACTCTTTGGAGGTTTTGATAAAACATTAAGCTTAATCCTTCATTTGAATGTTCAAAAGGGGCAAGGGCATTTCAATACCTGCAATTTACTTGGGAGCTTCATAGACCTAAAAGAAGATTTAAATCCACTTTAAAGTTCTTTTTTTTTTCTTTTACTGCCATTAAAGCTCGTCTATCCCTTAATTCTATGTATTCTAAAGTCTTAAACTTTAAATTCAGTTCTGTTTACATAATTGGTGGATACATCCATTATAATGCTCTCCCTTTTAGTTTGTTATGATGGAACTTTGTATTAGTTTGATGGACAGTGTTTAGATAACGAATTCCATATGCGTTTATAGAATGCACAATGAGATATTCCTAAACTGATTGGTGAAGGAGGTCCACATGCTAGATAGAAATAAAGATGAAGGGATTGATTCTTCAAACAACCAATTTTTTGAAGTTCCAAAGTACTTGGATGTCCTTCAACAATCAGTTTAGGAGTCTATGTTTCTAACTTTGCTTAGGTCCTACACATTGCATATGCAGCAAACTCTCCAGGTGTCAATACTTTTGGAGGTGGCATATGAGTGTTGGCAGCGGTCTTTTATGCCTTTCTTGATTTTGTTCCTTTAATGTCTTCTGTCAATTGTCAAAATTTGGTCATTGAAATGCAGGACTTCATTTGCAAATGAAAATAATGTTGTGTGTGTGTGTGTTTTTTTTTTTTTTTTTTTTTTTTTTTTTAATTACAAAAACATAATTTTAAAAAGGAAGAAAAAAAAGAAGTCGATGATCATACTGTCATTATGAAAAAAGTAGAGTTACAACTATATTCTGACTGCAAGTGGGGAGACAATGCCTAGTGGCTTTTGACATTTCAAGTTAAAGTACCTATAGCGTAAAAATAATGAAATGAAGGGCACATATTTTATATATGTTTGCATGCATTTGCATGCACATTTTTGTCAATTACTTTGAATATATCCTGCATGTTATGATAAATTACAATGTACTTTACTCGGTACTAGAGTTTTGATTATTATTTTTCTGATGCACAAGTAACGGTCAGTTTTAACTTTTGAAACTTTTAAAGGTATCTACCAGGTTTACAACTTCTAAAATTGAAAATTGTGGTCATAATTTATATTTGTTCAAAGAATTGGAAGAATCTCTATTGATATTGAATGAAGAGATTGGTTCACACACACACACATATAGGGAAATATATCTTAAATTAGTGATTTACTCAAATTCTACCTTCTATCTTTTTTTAATATACATCAAGTATCTATGTTATACAAACTTTATCATTTTATCTATTTTGATTCTTAATAGATATCAAATGTCTATATTATGTAACTCTCCCCTTCAAGTTGGAGCATAAATATCAATCATGTTCGGCTTGTTACAAATATAATCAACACAGGGCTCATTCAAAGCTTTTGTAAAAACATTTGCTAACTGCTCTCCTGTCTTAACTTGCCTAGTCAGAATAATATTTTGCTGAATTTTCTCCCGAATGAAGTAACAATCAGTTTCAATATTTTTTTGTTCGTTCATGAAACACATGATACAAAACGATGTGAAGGGCAACTTAATTATTACACCACAATTTCGCAAACAAAAGGATTTTGATTTCGACTTATTCTAGTAATTGATAACTCCACAATACTTCACACATTGTTTGTGTCATTATTGATTCAACACTAGATTGAGAAGCTACTCCTTGCTTCTTACTCGTCCATGCCACTAAGTTACCTTCAACAAATACACAGTAGCCTAAAATTAATCTCATGTCAACCTTACATTCTATCCAATTTGCATCAGAAAAACACTCAATATTTGAAAGTCCATGATTTTTGTAAAAGAGATCATGTCCTGGGGTGCCCTTCAAATAACATAGAATTTATCTTAAAGTTTTCTAATGAGTGACAGTTGGGTTAGACATAAACTTAAGACACTCACAGAGGAAGCAATATCAAGACGTGTCACTATCAAATAGTTGAACTTCCCAACCAACCTCTTATATTTCTCTGGACCTTTAAATTCACTATCCTCTATTGTAAGCTGGAGATTTAGAGTCATTGGTGCATTGCAAGACTTTGTACTTAGTTTTTTTTTTGTTTCTATTAGCAAATCCAGGCGATATTTTCTGAGATAGAAAGATGCCTTTCCTTCACCTCATAACTTCAATACCTAAGAAACTTCAACATACCAAAGTCTTTTGTTTGAAAATAGTCTTTAAGGTAGAACTGAGAGAAAAATCCTATGACATCACTGCCTATAATAATTGTTTTGTCCACATAGACTACTAACAAAATCATATCACTCTCAGAATGCTTATAAACTTCAAAATGATTAGACTTGCTTTTCTTCATGCCAAAATTTTGAACCACCTAACTAAATTGCCCAAACCAAGTCCAAGGCTTTGCTTTAAACTGTGTAAGGATTGTCGACGTCTACACACTTTATCTGACTCCCCTTGAGCAACAAACTCAGATGGTTACTCTATATAAACCTCTTCGTGAATATCTCCATGGAGGAATAAATTTTTGATATCCATCTAGTGCAAAGGCCAATTATATGTAGCGTCCATAGAAGTAAATAGCCGAACAAAAGTAAGTTTAGTTGTAGGAGAAAATGTGTTTGAATAATCAACTGCATAAGTTGGAGTATATCCTTTAGCAACAAGGCGTTCTTTAGATGAGCTATAAAACCATATGGATGCACTTTCACCGTGATTGCTCATTTACAACCAATAGCTTGCTTACCTGCAGGTAAAGGCACTTGTTCCCCGGTATTGTTAGCATCATCATTATTTCTTCTGTTATTATTGCACACCAGTCAGGATGAGATAAAGCTTCCCCAACAGTCTTAGGAACAAAAAAAATTGAATTTATGGAGGTGAGAAAACAACGAGAAGAATAAGATAATTGAGCATACGACACAAAAGACGAAATAGGATAAGTGCACTTATGTTTGCCTTTTTGAAGAGCAATAGGAATGTCAAAATCTAATGCAGCAAGACTAATGGTGGTAATTGGATCTTCTTATGAAGAAGTTGTTGGTGGAGGGTTTGAGTTAAGAGACTGGTCTTTTAGAGTAAACATAAATGACATGAGGTCAAATTGGTGCTATTGGAGGTGAAAGAATTTGTGTATAAAGGGTAGACTCAAGAAACAAGATAACGATTTAAAGTAGGAGAAAAACACCCGTACCATTCTTGAAGACAAGAATACTCCAGAAATCCAAATTTGAGAGACTTAGGGTCTAACTTAGTTAAATGTGGATGGACATCTCTTAGAAAGCAGGTAGAACCAAAGATATGAGATTCAATTGGAAACAAAGATTTAGAAGGAAAAAGATAGCATATAGAATGTTATCATCTAGAACTGATGAAGGCATGCTATTAATTAGAAAACAAGTTGTAGATACAACATCAACCCAAAAATATTTAGTAACTCTCATTTGAAAAAGTAATGCTCTAGTTAGTTCAAGGAGATACCAAGTTTTTCTTTCTACAACTCCATTTTGAGATGGAGTATTAATACAAAAATACTGGTGAAAATTGCCATATTAAGTCATGCAATTATGAAAATTTTCTGAAAAATGTTCTTTGGCATTATCAAATTGCAAATGTACATACAAAGATATTGAATTGCATCTTAATATCAACACAAAATGTATGAAAGATAGAAAATAATTTTGAACGAGCTTTCATTAAGTATAACTATGTAACACGAGAATGATCTTCAACAAAGGTAACAAAATATTTATACCCAGATTGTGAAACAGTAGGACATGGACCCCAAACATCTAAGCGGTCTAACTCAAAGGGTAATGAAGCCTGTATATTAACATGAGACGACAAATGAGGACGATGATGTTTGGAAAATTGACATGACTTGCATTCTAAGACAGAAACATATTTGAATTGTCAATATAATTCCTTTAAGAGAGATAAAGAAGGATGTCTCAATCGACAATGAACTTTAAAAGGGGATAAAGAATGAGAACAAGTAAGAAATCTTGGCATTTAGTTATCAAGAAGATAGAGACCTATTGACCCACGACCTCTACCAATAATTTACTTTGTCATAATATCATGGAATAAATAATAATATAGAAAGAATGAGACACAAGAATTTAGAGTTCGAGTGAGTTTACTAACAGAAAGTAAATTAAAATATAACTTGGGTAGACAAAGAACAAAAGATGAAGAAAGATGATGTTGGATTGGCAATTCCAAAACCAATGACATAAGAGGTAGACCCATATGCTAATGTAACTTAAGAAGAGGTGTTATGAGATTTAAAGTTGCTCAAAAGGCTCAAATTATCTGTCATGTGATTTGTGGTATCAAAATCAATGACCCATTTGGATGATGAAGATACAAGACATGTATTTTTACCTGACTTGGTTATTGTAGTGATAGAGGAATTGCAGGATTTTAAAGATTTTTGATATTGAGAGAACTATGAAAACTCATCTATAGATACCAAGATATTTTTCTCAGAAGATAAAGCAGTAGTGGTTCCTTAATTGTCATATGAGCCTTTTTAGACCTTTGATTCTTTCTTTGAAGTTTCGGTCAACCAGTTACTCCTTTACTATTGACCCCAACTATGTTTCCTGCTTTATATTTTGTTAGCCATCTGCTTTACTTTCAATCCTTTTTTTTAATAATTCAGCAATACATTTCAAGAAGAGCACCCAAAATCCTGCAGTAGAAAGTCAAATCAAAAGAAAGCCCAAAACAATTGTCACAACAAATCAAAATAAGAGATTCAAACCCACAGTAAATTGGTAAAAAACGCCAAGAAAGGACCAACCAAACACAAACCCATGTTGGAACATATGAGGCAAGGCTGGAGGAGAAAGCTGGTGCTCAAAAAAGGCCAGATGCGCTATCATGTGCTGGCATGTGGGAGACCACCGGAAATTGTTTTTGGTGCATGGAGTTCACTCACCAGAGCTCTGATTGTCGACCTTCAAGGGAAGGTTGGTCGACAACTAGGGAATCTTTTGAGATGGGTGGCGACAAAAAATGGTACCTAAAAATCCATTAGCGTGGATGAAAAACTGAAACTTCAATAACCCTAAAAAACAAGTAAATAACTCTCTAAGAATTTGATACCATGTTGAGAGAATGGAAAAATCTTTATTGATGTTGAATACACTTATTTATATAAAGGGGAAATATATCATAAATTAGTGACCTACTCAAATTCTACCTTCAATTTTTTTGTGATACACATCAACTAACTTCTATTTTGTTTCCTAATAGATATAAAATACCCACATTATGTAACACTATTGTTGGTTGTTTGGTTGGGCCTACCCAGCTCAGCCTTTCAGAAAGGCTTAATTTGGTGATTCTGTGAACAAAGGATGGTGATAGGGACAACTTAATTTAAAAGGAAGGGCATGAAATGAGCATAAAATCCCTGGATAAAATTTTCCTTTCTTTCACTGGAATTAATTCACCAACTTCAGTGCTTGTGACATTGATTATATGAGTTGATGCTGGCATTTTGCATCATATGTTGTTCTTTGTTATCCTGAACTTCTATTACCGCTTACCAGTTGACTTTTTGCATGCAGATCTTTAAATTTACCTCGTCCTAAGGAGGAGACCCTTTCTAGACATTCTATATTGGGTCCAAATGGGCTATGTGGACCGTGGCAGCCACCTAGGAGTGATAAAGGAGTATGCTGTTGACTGTTTCTTTCACTGGTATTTTATGCAAAACTTGTGCTGACGTTTCATGTAAATACAGGTTCAGTATCCAAGCAACTTAGACCTCACTCCAGTTGATATCCCAAGGTTAGACTCTCCTGTGGGTTATGAAAGTATTTAACTACCGCTTTGGATTTCAAGATATATTATTGCAACAATGGGATCATCAATAGATTTTAAAGGCATTTTGTGATTCCATGATATTGTTATTTCATTATTTTCCTTTTGAATTTTTTCTTTTTAAAATTATATGGTTGTGGATTCATTTTGTTTTTGTTGGGGATCTGCATGTGTAAACAGTCTGCAACAATCCTTAGAAAATGGGGTTGGAATGAAAGAGGAGAACAACAATTTGGAGCCTCGTAACCTCCAACACTCTGAGGAAAATGGACTTTCAGTAAAATCAGACTCTAGCAGCGCAGAACTTGAAAGACCAAGTCTAGAATCAATTCTTACTGTTAATGATGATATTAAGGTGCACTGTGCTGAAGAACCTACTTCCATGATTTCCTTTGAAACAGCAGAAAGCCCTGTTCAGATAGATCTGGTTAGACAGCCATCTCCTCCAGCTGTGCTTGCAGAAGTACAAGATTTGGTACCTTCATTGTCTTCCCAAGTTACTGAGGCAGAAAATAGAATTGACATTTGCTCACCTGATGATTTAGTTCGTTCTGAATCCCCCCTGCAACTGCACATTGTAAGATCGTGAAACATTGTTTTTATTGCGATTTAGTATCTTTTGTCAGTTATGCTCTTACTTAGTCAAGAATTTTACTGACAATGCAAATTGTTAGTGCTATTCATTTTGTCCTGCTAAATTTTTTCCTCTTTTAACATTTTGGGTTTCTTCATATTTCACCCTTTTTTGTTTGCAAGGCAACTATTTGTTACCTATAAATGTCCAGATTAATATGGTTAGCAAAATAAATTAAGGGTTTTTTGGGAAGGTTATGCAAGCTTGTGAAGTCTCCAAGTTGTGATCACACGTCTTTTTAAGTGGGAAACTTGGAATACTTTGTATGAAAAACAATTGGATAGAGGAGCCTAATTTGATCTTTGTTCTATTACTCTTAACAACTATTTGTCTTTGCAGTCAACAACATTGATGGAGAATTTCATGAAGCTGGCAAAGTCAAATACTGATAAGAATTTAGAAACTTGTGGTGTCCTAGCTGGTTCTCTTGTAAGTGGCAATAGCCTAAAACTACTGTTATTTACTTAAACAATTTATATTGCTGAGGATTCCATTATTCTCCAATGTAGAAAAACAGAAAGTTCTATATTACAGCTCTCATTATCCCAAAGCAGGAGTCTACATCAGATTCGGTAAGGAAATTTAGATATGCATCAATGATTTTTTTTTTCTTTTTTCCCTACTTTGTTGATGAAATATCTGTGATTTCTGTTTAATTGTGCTTTGTAATCAGTGTCAGACAACAAATGAAGAGGAAATATTTGAAGTGCAGGACAAACGATCTTTATTCCCGCTTGGGTGGATACATGTGAGTGCTTTCTGTTACTATAGTAACCTTTTCCTTGTATTCCTGCTCCAGTATCTTTTAAGTTGTACCTTCCTTTGTTATGGGACTGTATGGCATGCAGAACTGGAAGCTTGTTTGGAAATTATCTGCATCTGTTGTCAAGTATTGCCTGTTTCTGATCTGGTATAAACCTGACATTAACCTGCCATGTTCAATGCTTGTGTTGCTGTTGACCATTTTAATTGTTTTCCAGTGTTTTTCTTTATAATAAGTTCTATTTTCTAACTGTTTTTCAATAATTATGTTATAAGATTTTCATATCTAAATTAAATAATTTTTTAAAAAAGTATTTATTCGTAATTGCAAAAAAATTAATTAAATTAGTATAACACAAATAATTTTAACGAATTATTTTTTAATTATGAAGGTTGTGGCTAGATTTTATTATTTTGAATAAAAAAATGATTGCTTTATTATCGACAGGTGAATGCAGGTGAATGCCTTTTCCATGTTTTCTTGTGTTTCCATAGAAAATGAAAACTATAATTTTTAGAGAATAGAAAATGGAAAAAAGAAAATTGTTTTCCATAAGTGAATATACCCTATGGTTTTTATTTTCTATAGAAAATAAGAGAAAACGTGTTGCTTGTCAATAATAGAAAAAAAATTTCAGAATTTCAGAATCTTTAAAAAATATTTTTTTTTATATTCTCTCATAATTAAAAAATATATGTACTAAAATTTTCTATTGTGTTATTTGTTTATCTTGTAATAATATAAATTAATTCATTGTCATTGCAAATAATATTTTTAAAGAAATTTATCAATTCTAATTATCAAATAGTTAGTGTAATTTTAGTGATAAAAAGAATCATATTTTTTCATTTGAAAAATATAACTTTTGTTATAAAGGAAACGGTGAAAAACAACTTAAATCTATTTTCTAAATCGTAGATAAATTTTGAAGAAGTAGAAATCTATTTTCTTAATTCACGATTTGGAAAGCTGGCACTTATGGATACATAACTCTCTTTCCAGAAAACTCTTCTAGTCTTACACAAGAGATCATACCCTTAATTTTATAAAACTGTGTTGCGTCTACCCTATGTGGTATAAGATTTGGTTGTAAAAGGTTAGCGTAGTAGATCAAACGAGTATAAGGGTCAGTTTGACATTGTTGTTGGAACTGCAAGAACAAGAAAAGCAAAAATATATTAGTGAGAAAGTATTATAAATTGATTTGAAAATAAATTTTACACATGTTAGGTATAAAACATTAAAATAATAGAAGTCATTTTTTTAAACTACTTTTTCAATAGCATCTAAAATGATCCTTTTTGTGAAAAGCGCTTTGTAGTCTCTGAACCTAAAAGCCAAATAGGCACTAAGTTGAGATGATGATTTTGTGATAGCTTTTGAAATAGAAGGGCTAGATAATAAATGAGTCCACTCTTCGGAAATGGAAAGATCTACACTCTGAAATAGTTTTGCCATATTAAACATTAGACGTTTTGATTTACTAATGCACGAGGTGGGTGGCAGGAACGTATATAGTAGTTGACCAAAAATCATATGAATTGAAGTGGTAAAATATGATATCACAATAGCTTGCAAAAATTTTTGGCCCTAAATAGAATGTAATAAACTTGATCCATGTAACTAAACCCAGTTAGTTTGGTTAGTTGAATTAAAACAGTTGGTCTATTACTTGTGACTTTATCATCTAACCTGTCGAACTTAAATTTTCCTTTCTGGAGATGTATGTTCTACATTTTATTAGTGAACATAGTTTTAAATTGCAATGCTGACCACTTTCGTTGGTAATAGAAACATGTAACTGTAACAGGCCAGGAATATTAATTCACGACAATTCATTTGCGGAGTTAATTTTCATGATTTATTTACTTTTCTTAAATTTTATTTGCTGAAGCCTAAATTTATACTTAGTGAAGTCTTTTTTTTTTTTGATATTATTTTATAATTATATATGTATTTGCCTTAAAATGATTTTAAAAAAATAGCTATGATTTGGAAAATAAAAATAAAAAATAACTTGTGTTGAGACAAAGTAAAACTTCATACTATAAATTCCATAAACAACCTAACACAAATCATATTTTTTTTAAATCAAATGAGCAAAAACGTTAACAATAAATACACAACTCATTCTGCATAAATTTAAAATTTTAAGTGTTGAATTTGCTGTTCTTCGCTTCAAAATCACCTTGTCTATTTGATTATCTAAGCTCTTGAGCTTAAAAAATTGTAGAGAAACATAGGATTTCACTTGATCGTGAAGAAAATTGAGAAAAAATAGCAAAATGCCTAGAGATAATATGTAGAGAAGTGGAATGAATAAAGCCATTTGCCAAAAAAAAAAGGGCCTTTTGTTTTTGCCTTACAAAAATAACAGCCTTTAAGTAATGGCCATTAGCATAGTTGCCAAATCGAGAATCGAATCAAGAATTGAAATCTTAATTTTTTGAATCAAGAATCGAGAATCAAATCAAATCATAAGATTCATTACTTTTAAAGTATATATATGTATATATAATTTATTTTATTTTATTAAAAGAATAAATATTTAATATTGTGTATATATATATTCTAAATCATATATATATTCTAAATATACTGAACGTAAAATCAAAATTAATATAATAACTTTTTTGTTGTGGTCAAGCTCAATGTGTCAAATTAGTAAATTAATATTTTACAACAAAAATAATTAAAACTATCTTAGTATCTTGAGTCATTTGCCCATTCTTCTTTCATTAATTTGTTGTCATTTTCTTGAGTTTTCTACTCTTTTCTCATTTTATTTGATGTGGTCGTTCAATGCCCTTCTCTTTTATGAATTGATGAATCAATTGATTTATTAAGATTCATACGATTCACCTCCGATTCATGTGATTCTTATCCGATTCTTGATAATTTAATTCACTCATCGATTCGTATCATAAGGCTTACGATCTGATATGAATCTTATGATTGTACCATGAATTGTACAATTCTGAGAACAGTGGCTATTAGCTTTAATGAATGGCATTAAAATTCTGTTATTTATCAGCTTTGGTGGTGATGATAGGCTAATTTTTTCTATAGATGACGGTGTTTATGTAACATTATGGTTTTTATTTAAAACCATGATAGTGAAACAGGATTTTTCTCTTTTTTTCTTTGCATGATTAAACTTCAGGCTTGATACTGTTGGTTATACTTGTATCATCTAATCTAACTTAAATGTTCCTTGCTGGAGATATGAGATTCATATTTTATCAGTAAAGCATGATTTTCCTTTTCTTCTTTACATACATATGCCACGACTAAACTTTAGGATTGAAACAGTTGGTTTATTAGTCAGTCAACTTTGTTATCCGATTTCGACCTGTCTAACTTGAATGTTTTGCTTGCTGTGGATGTGAGATTTACATCTTATCAATGAAACATGATTTCTGTTTATTCTTCTTTGGATTATTGTGCCATGATTTTAGGCACAGTAAATCTCGCTTTAATTCTTAGATTAAAGAATAAAAATTGTTTTAAACATGAGCCAGCGTATCAGTGATAATGATGACAAAAATACACAAGTACTGTTCACTTGCGCATACTATTCCTTTGTAAACTAGCATTTCTTAATAGTATTGACATTTGGAAACAAGGAGATGTAAGTGAAAATGCTTCTTGTAGTATTCATCATGCGCTAAAAAATGTGGTGAATTATGTATCTGTTGAATACCAAGCTTGCTAGTTCTTGTTTCTATTATCTTCTTCTCTTTGTTTGACTTTCCCTTCCTCCCCTGCCCTTCCTTCTCTCTCGTCCATCTTCTTCCTTTGCTTGTTTGTGATCAACACATCTCTTTCTTTAGGATCTGATTTAATCTGTAATTGCATGTTTTTAGCGCAAAAACACACGTCGAAGAGAGGGAAAACCAGAAACACGGATTTACATGATTTAATGCATGTGCGTGCCAATAACCATGGATAGTTATATGAGCCTCAAACTCAATGCATGTAGCCTATCTTCCCCTCACACTACTAGTGGGATATGTTCCTAGGTGTTATTTATATGTATTGCTATCTAATTGCATCTAGTTCATGTTCTATAATCTTCAAACATTATAAAATATTTGATTTTTGTACTCAGTTTTTTTTTTCAGTTTTTTTTTCCTTCTTATGAATTGTTTTCTCCCCATGTTGCGAATTCCAGACGCATCCTACACAGTCCTGTTTCATGTCATCTATTGATCTTCATACGCATTATTCATATCAGGTGATTATTACTCTTCCTGCTATTTAAAATTTATGCTTGTTGCAGAGAAGTCATTACCTCATACTTGTGCTGGGTATTTATTTGAAGGGGTTGACTTCGGGGTAGGGGTAGTAATCAGAAATACAGTATGTTTTACATTAAGGCCATGTTTGGTGTGAATCTTAAGGCATACTATATGTGTTCACTTGTTGGCTCAATCAGTTTGAGTAAGAGGAATAGTCTATTGTAAATGAGTTGGATGTATCGTGTATTAGGGAACATCTTTGCATTCACCCTTTGCGTCCAGCTTTTCTGCTGATTTTTAAGATTAGAATGTGCAGCAACTATTCAAAACCTATTAAAATTTCTCTTTGGAAAGACGGGGAAGGAATATTTCAAAACATTCTCTCTCATTAGATAAACTCTTATGCTGCACTTAGATTGATTTTTGATATGATCTAACAGGGAATGATCTCCTTGCAACATAAAACTAAGAATATTGATATGCCTCGTCAATTTCTTATGCTCACTTTTTTTTTTTTTTTCATTCTTCAGATTATGCTGCCAGAAGCTGTTGCTATCGTCATGGCACCAAGAGATACTTCAAGGTAACTATTGTTTCCTTAATTTTCACTGTTTGCCATGTATATTCAACATTTATTACATTTGAAATATTTCTTCTTGACAGAAAGCATGGCATTTTCCGGTTGACAACCCCTGGTGGCATGTCAATTATAAGACAGTGCCCGCAACGCGGATTTCATCCACATAATCAACCTCCAGATGGTGGTCCTCTTTACAAAGCCTGTACAGATGTCTATTTGAATCCCAACCTAAAGTTTGAGGTTATTGACCTTCGATGATCTTATTTGTGGATTTTCAATAGATAATGTATTGGCAATTGTTCATAGATTATCCATTTATGGCGAATTGCCTTACCTCCGATTCTTAAAAATTGTAAGTTTTCTCGTGTAAAGAAGAGGATGTTAAAAATGCCTGTATACTGAGTATCAGTCCCTCCATCACTGGAACTGGAAAAGTACACGTTCAAAGTTTTCTAACAAGGAGGGTTTATCAGCACATATTGTGGCAGTTCATCGACTGGCTAAATGCATTTGCTAACCCAATGTATGTATATGTACACTTCAGGAAGAAGGAAGCAAAAGGTACAAGGTATGGGAAGAAATTGAGCAAACATAGAGAAATGATGAAATATATATACAGGAGTGATGTCAAAGCAATCTCACATTCCGAAGGGCAAAAGCAAAAGCAAGATAACAATCTTCATGGAATCTGTGGGGTCGATCACCTTTGGTGGGTGCTTGCTTGCTTTTGGAATGGGTTTATTTTTCTTACTCGCACATGCCTCTTTCGGATTACTGGTCCAGTGCTATGGAAGAAAGTCCCTTCTCTGTTTTTCAAAAGAAAGACTTGGAAAATACTTTATTCTCTAGGGTCTAGTCATCTTCCGATGGTAATTGGCAAAAGCTTTTTCACCAAAAAGGAAAAAAAAATCATTTTACCCCAACAACAGCAAGCGTCACATTCGTCTCCTAACTGCTTTTTAGCTCATCCCGGTTTGTGTTACTACGCTTGTGGGGCAAAGCATCTTGAAGTGTGCACAGCCAGTTACCATCCATGACAAGGTCACCCTCCCCAATACACCCAGACACATGAATGAGTAGGTGTCGTGTCTATACGTCAAGATTACGACGTTTACTTCAGGTTAATCTATTTATTTTTGAAGCAGCTAGCTTTCATACTAAACTCACAAAACTCTCAACTAAAAGATAAGAAGAGCCCATTTAATGATATAAATAACTTGTTAGTGGCACAAGTGCACTACTGTGAAATATATCAAGTTAAAAAATAGGAAGAAAGAAAAAATTGTTTCTATTTCATGAAAGTTTGACAATTTATTTTAAGATAATTTTTAGATGACAACCAGTTTTAAAGTAATGTAACATTTTGATCTAGTCAAGGCATGGTATTCAAACATTGTAGAAGTACATGATGAAAAATTTTACTCTTTAATTTTTAGCTAGCAATTATTAGAATAGCTAACCGCTATAACCATAAAATTGATTAGGGGTTTATGAAAAATTATCCCTTTTAATCCTATTTAAAATTGAGTTAATAAATGCGAAAAAAAATTTTAAATTTTTTATTATGAAATTTTCATTTAATACTATATATTTTGTTAGTTAAGTTCCTGAAGATTTTAAAATTTATTGAAGCACTATTAATTACAATTTGATTAGCTATTTTTTGTTGTTGTTGTTATGTTTTGATTGGGGCATGAGTGCAAATAAACTAAGAATAGGGATTGGCTGCCATTCTTACTAAGAAGTTACAACTCTGAAGACAAAGGTTTAATGAACTAAGGTTTCATTTTACTTGACTTGGAGGAATGGACAAGTGGGGCCCCTCCCTCAGACACAGGTGATGCCTGATCAAAGGGGACTCCCATTCCAGCAACAACCACTTCTTGTTAGGATCTACACTTGTGGCCGCCCGGCTTATTTGAGTTCGGTTTCGAGTCGGTCAGGTCAGGATTAGTAATTCCGGTTCGATGAAGCTGATTCTCACATTTGTTTTTAATTTTAAATTAATTAATAAATGTTCTGATTTAAAATAATTTTTCAAAAAAAAATCTATAATTTGAATAATATTAATATGTATTTTTCATTGGAGAGAAATCAGAAAAAAATAATTATAATTTTATTTAATTTCAATAACACAGAAGTGTAATACCATGTTACATGCATGTAATTGGTAAATTTCAATTAACATGTATAAAATTTAGTATATAAATTTAAAATTT
>CAOGCB011293845.1:0-11900 GCA_948266635.1 Cnidoscolus chayamansa | reverse complement strand
TAACGATTGTAAAAAAAATCTGGAAATATACAAAAAGGAAACTTCACGATGACCCAACAGTGATATCCAAGGGCTGATAATCATGGCCGCCTATATGAGGAGGAATTTCTCCATTTATTCTACTGTTCTATTTCAGATTTCGAAGATTTATGCTTATTTTTTCAGTATATATTTATCTGCATCCAGTATTTATTTTTACTGTTGTCCGAATGCAGAATTTGCGAGCATTGCATATCTTATGATTATCATGAGAAATAAGAAGACTAAATGTATAATTTGCCTCCCGACCTAGTTGGCACTGTTAACATTTTCGTTGCTAATTTTTACAACTGGCCTTTTATGAAAATTTAACTGACATTTATGAGCAGATGGGAGTTGTACACGCTTTAAATTTTCAAAGTTTAAATAGTTACACTTTTATACAAGTCAAGTGTTCAAAGCTAACAACGAAAACATCAAGGTGCCTACTAACTTTTTTTTGTAAAAAGTGCAGATGTCGAATTATATATTTGGCTGAAGTAATGAACACGTCACATTCATCGTAATAATAACATGTCTTGTATTGACTGGACTTTGAATGGTGTTTCAATGCTGCAGAATTGGCAGTTTACGGATCACCGAAGAAGATCACCGCTAGTTGGGTGGGTTCTTTCCTGTGCCTCAGCAAAATAGTGCTATATATGCTATGGGGATACCGGTAATTATTGTTTTGGGGCGGCATGTGAACTCAATGATGCTCTTACATTTGTTCTATGTATATATGCAAATGTTGCAGATTTATTTTTCTTCCCCTCAAGGGAACAAAGAACTATTGTAACCATTAATCCTCTTACATTAAACTGAGATTTTATTCATTTGGGAAGTAAAGAGAATGAAAATGGATTAGTTGGGCACTTTTTTTTTCTTCTTTTCCCCCTCCTGTGATGCTAGTACTTGCATTCCGAATGCGACAATAATCAACAGAAAGCCAATGTCCACAAAGCAGCTGATGATGGGTTAGCTTGGTCTTGGTCCCCCTCCGCTTCGCTCTGACTATTTTCTGACATACACCGCGAGGTCTTTCTAATCATTGCTGAGCAAAGATGAAATAGAGTTACCATTTTTACTGTACATGGACCGCAACCAACAACCGCTTGAAAATTTAAGGTAAAATCATATGCATGCAAACTCAAACCAAACGACACCGTTTTCCCTAAGACTTCTCATCTTTGGTATCAAAGATTGATAATTCTCAATCCTAAGGGACTCCCTCATTCCGGCCCGACAGTGTAAGAGGGGGCGGTAAACCACGGTATACGACAGCCTCTTAGATGGGAGGTCCAAGGGTCCGGTGCGCATAAAGAACTCACCCAGAAGATGAAATTCCCACACTGCCGCTGTAAAAACTCGAACCTTGGCTTTTTGGTATCAACTCTGCCATCCGAACCAAACGACACCGTTTTCTCCAAGACTTCTCGTCTTTCTCTAGATTTGGATCTTGCTTTGTTATATCCTTAACCTAGGTTTTTTTGGCCCAACGAACCACATATGACCTTTATTAGTAAGGCCCAAATACAAACAACATTTCAATTGATTAAAATCAAGTCGACAACTCAAGATCGTCGTTTTGGAAGTGAACTAGCCATGGTGAAGGCATCTCAGGACGCAACCGTTACAGTTCTGCGACCTAAGCTACTTGCCACCACAAAGGAACCTGGTCTCCAATGGCTGATTGGATCTCCATTTTTTCCTCCCTTCACAATTATTTCGGCCTTCAGATGTATCCATTACCGGGAAAACTCTTCCTCCCCAGATTACAGCAAGGAATCTGGTATCTTTCCTCTTGGTTGTTGAGAAGATGGATTAATGCATTTAATTATGATTTTTTATACTGTTTTTAGGTCTTATTTGGTTCTTTCTTTTATTTAATTGAACAGAAGATGCTCGAGTGCTGCTACTGAAAGGATTTGATGTGATCGGAGCATTAATTGCTGGAAGCTCTGATTTCGAAAGAACTGCTCGCGAGGCTATCGATGCTGCTTGTCAAATGAGGAAGCTTCTCTCTGATGGAAGAGAACTGGGGAATCAAGAAATGATTGGAGCAGTCGCTGATTTGAATACTAGTCACATTCATTTTTTTCTCTCAAGAAGTGGAAATTCAACGAGCGTTTTATCTCCTGCTTCTGTTGTTTACAAAGAGCATTCCGAGGAGTATGTTTGGGAGGGAGGATGTTTGATTCGATGTCATCTTCCAATTAAGTTGCCATTTTGTATTCCACTAGACAATCCACCTGGTGAGTCTTTCTTTGATGGCGCACCTTCGTGTAGTCTCTTTTCATGTTGCCTTGAAATTGCCTGTAGGAGATGGTAAGTAGGTAAATGCTTCTTAAGTTATATGATATGACTGTCAAGGTTTGGTTTACATGTTAGGGATTATGTACGTCGTATTTCTAGTGAGATTAGCACATATAACTGTTTTTGGTGTTTAAGCTGCAAGACGCTTCATAATCAGTACAAGCAAGAAGAAACAAAAGAGCATGCTTTCTTTAAGCCTCAGGATTCTGATGAATCAACTAAAGTGTTTTGGGAGCCAGAAATAGAGGGCAATGAGAAAGCGGAGAGGGAGAGACAGGAGAGAAGATGAGGAGAATTGTCATTCTTTGCATTGATCTTATAAGAGAGAGAGAGAGGAGAGAAGATGAGGAGATTTTTCATTCTTTGCATTGATTTTGTAATAGATTCTTGTTACAATTAATCCCTTTATACAAGGCTGAGCTACTCCGTGGTTACAGTTTTGTTACTGATTTTATCCAGTTGGCTGAGCCACTGCTCACTTCCCTAAAGGCTTTCACCCATTATAATTATTCTTAGAGTGTCAGAGTATTAGTATTTTGCCAGTCATTTGATATGGAAGATAGATCTAACATGCATGACCTTCAAAACTAGCAAGAGAACTTTGATGTAGTGCTGAAGAACCCTTAAGCAACATACGTAAGACAATAAGCGTGGTCAAATAAACCTGTTAACATGATGGATGCAGTACAAGAGAAAAAAAAACTCGACTGGGCAATTAGTACGCATAATAGTTTAATAAGAAGCGACTGAATGCAAGATGAAGCCGGCTGAGGTCAAGAGGAAGAGCTGAAAAGATTGTGGGTTTAAATTGCTGTTGAAAATGATAAGATTAGTGGTGATTGGAAGGATAAATCACCCTAGAGAGGTCATATAGGTGACTTAAAGTCTGCAGGATGCAGACTTCCTGAGTTGGGTAGAATTTACCTTCCTAACTTTTTGCTGCTGGTTTATTTGATAGTTTCTTTTTGGCCTATTTTGTTTTCACGGCCTAGTGTTGCTCAATCATTTGTGTTTCATCACTGTGTCTTAGATGCGGAGAGGATGTTCTCACATGCAACTGAAGCAGCTATTGCCCAACTCAAAGATTCACAGGCTGTATTCATGCTAGAGAGATTGCACAAAGGGGCTTCAGATGTACCTGAAGCTGTCATTGTCCATGGTAGAGAATTGAATTTTAGCAGAGATCACTCAGATATCAAACTTGTGGGTGAAGAAGCTTCCCAGGATTCTGATCCAAAAACATTAACATGCAGAGACTTTTGTTTGAAAAGCAAATCTTCACCGACAGTGATTTCTGTGGAGGTAAAAAAAGGCATATGTAGTTCCTTGTGACCTAATTTGCATGTTGGAGATACGTGGCAGTTTAAATGCTTCCTTCTTTATTTGGTAGATTGTCTTGCATTGCTTTCATAATCAACTCTCACAAATGTCATATCATTCATTTTTTTTTCTGATTTTTTTCTTCTTAGAATGCAGATACAATCCAAGTGAATGTCCTGCTTAATAGATCAGAGAAGTCTTCAAAATCCATGGCACCTCTTGCGGAATATTTTCCAGGTATTGACTGTAATCTCAAACACAAACTTTCAATCTCATATATTTTGATGCATCTGGAATATCATTATTGTAACATACACAAATTTCAGACTAAACATCAGTCTCTTAACTCATTACATCAGAAACCTTTTGGTTACAGCTTTGGAAGAGGCCAGACTTCTAGTTATGGATTTTGAGCTAGATGTGCTCTGTTATGCAGCTAAGGCTCTTTCACTGGCACATGCTGTTTCAGCATTGGTAATACCTGGTTTAGTTGACCAATTAAATTCCATGAAGAAAGCTGTGTTGCCCAATCTTTTAGCAGAGCATCCACAGGTAAGGAAACCCATTAACATCGCAAAGGTATTAGTATCTCCCTTTTGCTAGGTCTCTAACCACACCTGCACCTAGTAACATATATAACTAAGTAGATACATTGCTTTATGATGTGGCTGACACGTACTCTGTAATCATTTGCTTCCTCGGGAGTCAAGGTCCAACTGTTGCATTTTTTAATTTATAGAAATCAATGGTTGATACTCATGGTATCTAAATCCTTACCCAAGCTTCCTTATTTCCATGTTTATACATATCGAAAACCCTATATAGATTCTCGCATTGCCTTTTTCTGGGGTTCTCATGTCTGTGTTATCTTAGGACACACCATGACACACAGAATAATGTAGATTTCCTTCTCAAATTGAAATGTCTAGAGTATGGAAGTGTTTGGTGTCAGGAGAGCAAGAGACAGAGCAAAACCTTGTCCATCCTATGCATCTTCATTATAACTGCAGGTAGTTAATGTTAAGGAATAAATTTAGCCTTTGATTTCTGTGGGCTCAAAACCTTGCAATGAAGTACTAGATTCTGGTATATCCCCCAGCCCTCTTTTTTTTCTCTGACAGCAAAGTATAGGCTGCATTTGGATTGTTTAGTTGGTGTTGTGGTGGTTTGGAACTGCTGATTTAGATTGAAGAATATTTACAAGTGTTAACATAGAAATTCAGGTGCCATAAATGCATCTAAAGTATAACCAAGAGATCATAGTTGGCTTTCTATATCCCAGAATATTATGGCTTTCGTTAGAAACTGCATTTTGGGCATCTTTGTTTTCTGCAAATAAGTGGAAATTTGTTGTTTCTTGCAGCTACGTTCGTACCACTTTAACCCACCTGGGTTTTTGCATCCAATAACAGCCATCTATGAACTCAGTTATGGGGAGACAGAAATGAAACAAGGTGAGTGCTAGACAGGAATAACACTGGACTTTTTGTGCTCAGGGATACAAGTACTCTTAGAACATGTGCTTGTTATAATGGCAAAAATAATATATGGGTGTTTAGAGAAAATCATTACTGAAGGTTGCAAATTTCAGAACTAAGATGGAGTCTTTTGTTTTTAACCCTCTTTAAGTAGCACAGGTAAGTAAAATCTGAAACACCCAAAGAATTGAAGTCATCACTGATGAAGTTGGAGATGCTCTTTTCTTTATGATCTCTTGATTAATATGTGAAAAGAAAGGGGTGTTCACCAATTTATGTGGCAATGAATAAAATAACTTCCATAATGTCAGCATATTTTTGACACAAGATTTTCTTCTTGCTTGTTGATGGAGAAGGGGGGCATTTGTTTGATATGGAGCTTTAGAGGGGAAACAGGGCAGAAATCTATATTGTAGTTTGATCTCTTAAAGAATTCACCCAATCTTATTCTCTGCAGTTGAAGTCAGAAGATCCTTACACTTGAGGCTGGGGCTACCTTTTGATCGTCCTCTTCTTCGTGTTGCTAATGCACTTGATTTCTCTAAAATAGAGGATAATTCAGGAAGCAACTCAAGACGAAAAGGTAGCTGTTTAATTCCGAGCAGGAAACAATATGTTAGACAGCAGGAGGCACCAACTATGCCATCCTCCTTGTATTTCTCACATGTTATCATAGGCTAATTTTGCATGTTTTGTGGTAATAATACAAGGTCTTTCTCTGCTAAAAGATGTGCATTTTGGGATCCCAAGCAGCGGAGGTTAGCGATTGCTGTTGTTCATTTGTTCTTTTCGTCATGTGGCTCCTTAAATACCATTTTCAATATAGTTCTTATGATCATGCAGTCTCAGGGGGAATCGTCTCTCTGGTTCAAGGTTCTTATGAATATCATCATTATCTCCAAGATGGCTTTGATGACTCTGTAAGGAAGCTTCTCTTCTCTCTATTGTCACTCATTGACATCTCACTGCTGATTCATTTCATGTTCAATAAATTATCTTGGGTTCATAATTATTGAAATGTTTTAGGGGTGTATATGTAGGAAGTACTGTGTCATGTGGCTCATTTGGAACGAACTTTAAATCAGTTGTGGATATAAAACTACTTCTGAATTTTGTCCATGTTTGTCTCCTTGTTTTAGATATTGTGAACTGAACCTTCCTAAGTGGCCTTTAAATAGGGTATGGTTATTCTTCCTAGAATTATGGGCATCGCTTGTCATTTATATATAGCAGTGATACTTGGTTTTCTAAAATGACATTCTTTGTGTCTGACATATGATGGGTTTTCATTGATGGAGGAGAGCTTCTTAAGACTTATTAAAATGCATGCATGTTACTTGTGCATCGAATATCTATTTTCTGGTGTATTGGTATACCTGCATTTATTGGCTGAGATGGGCTCGTAAGTATCAATGAATCTGTGATCTTTTTGCCATATTTGATCTTGTTTATACCTATATCGCATGATTATTTTGTTATGCTTTCGGCTCTTTTTCTGAGGCTACTTGTCCTTGTTAGATTCACAATTATTTCCTACTATAAGCAGATATTCTGGTTTATTGGTATGTAAGAGCACAATTATGTTGAATACCATAATTGCAACTGGAATTGTTGTTGTGATTGAGCATCTTTTATATTTGCAGTTATAATTTTTTCTTTCAATTTATGAATTTTTAGGGCTGGGGTTGTGCTTACCGCTCTTTACAAACTATCATTTCATGGTTCAGACTCCAGCATTATACTTCCATAGAAGTTCCTTCCCATAGGTATGAAAAGTTTGTAACTGGCCATTGGGAATGTAACAGAATCTTCAAGATTCTGTACAATCTAGTCGTAATTTTGCACTTTGCATGAGTAATTGTTTAATCTGTTTAAATAGGTTGTGTTAATGTTGTTGCTATTGACTGGAAGAATAACTGAAATTTTAATCCCCTCCCCCTTTACTTTTGGTAGTAATATCATTCAAATAACAAACAATTCTCTACAGGGAAATACAGCAATCACTAGTTGAAATTGGTGATAAAGATCCTTCTTTTATTGGGTCACGTGAATGGATTGGCGCTATTGAGTTGAGCTTTGTTTTGGATAAACTTCTAGATGTAAGTGTGCTATTTAGTTTCGTTTTATCCTTTGTGATGAATATTGAGAATTTCTAGTCCACAATGCTTGTTCTGTTCTAAATATGCTATACCATGAAGGAATGCCAAATTTAGGTAAATGGATTTGACAGGTAACTTGCAAAATCATAAATGTGAGATCAGGAGCTGAACTTCCTGAAAAATGTAGAGAACTGGCATTGCACTTTGAGAATCAAGGAACACCTATTATGATAGGTATGTATGTAACTTTTTAACTTCCATTAAAAAGTTTGTGGTTGTGCAACTTGGTAAAATTTGTGGTTCTGTTGAGCTTGCTACAACATGCCTCATACTTTCTGTTGTGTTCTAGTGAGGAGAAGAATAGTGGTAATGGAATAACTCTGTGTGCACCTTACTTGAACGCAGGTGGTGGTGTTCTTGCATATACACTCTTGGGAGTTGATTACAATGAAAGTAGTGGAGATTGTGCATTTCTAATACTTGATCCTCATTATACTGGAAATGATGAGCACAAGAAAATTATAAATGGCGGTTGGTGTGGATGGAAAAAAGCTGTTGATAGCAAGGGAAAGAGTTTCTTCTTGCAGGACAAGTTCTACAATCTTCTGTTGCCACAGAGGCCCAACGTGGTGTAATACTGTCAACTTGGTATCCTCAACTCCTCCTATATAACGGAAGAAGCATCGTAGCAATCTGCATGGCATGAAAATTTTATAATTTAGAACTTCAAACAGAGTTTTGAGATTTCTTTTGGGAGTGGGCTGAAGTGCGTGGATCTTATCTGGTCGATATTTGTTTGTTCGTGAGAGTAAAGAATGTAAAATTTAGCAATTGGACTGGTATATTATTTCAAATGCCATGCTTCATATAGAGTTCTAAGATTTCTGTTGCCAATGCAGCTTGGACTTGACAAATGGAATCTGTATCTAAGAGTTATTTATAGGCGACTTTGAATATGACTGGTGCCTGTTTTTGAACATGTTATATCTTAGTTCGTGGCATCTTTCTCCTGTTGTCTGGCTTATAAACCATTTATTTAATAACTAAAATATCAATTCTTTTAATGGTCGTGCAAATTCTAAGGAGACTAAAACATGGTGATCAATGCGTCTCAAATGAAATCTTTCTGGTTGATAAAATTCTTGCATTATACTTGGAAAATAATAAATTACTATATAATTATTTTTTAGGTATTACTCAACTATTTGTTCCTTTATTTTGATAATTACATTATCAATTTAAAATTTAATTTTAATAATATGAAATTCAAAATAATTAAATAAAATTTTTAAAGATTTTTAAATATATAAATAATATTTTAATATATTTTTTTATGTGGTTAACCTATTAAAAATAAATTAATAAATAAGGAAAATATCCAGGTGCTATACGAAAAGCAGCATAACAGTGTAAGTGTGTGAGGAAGCAACGTCGTCGTTTTAGGGTTAGCAATGCAATGTCTGCACACCGGCGTAACACGGTTAGTACTCAAATTGTAAAGTTGATATCAAAGAGTCAAAGTTTGAATCCCGACAGCGGCAATATAAGAGTTTAACTCTTCAGATAAATTTCTTATATACACCGGACCTCTAAATCTCTTATATAAAAAATTATCGTATATCGTGATTTATCTCCTCACTTATATTGTCGGGCCGGGGCCGGGGCCAGTGGTTCAATTAAGGTGAGGATTATCAACCTTTTATACCAAAGGGTTAGCAATGCAATGGGGATAATCATCAAGCGCTTACGGGAAGTGAAGCGGCATATCAAATCCAGATGCGATGGCTCTGAGACACCAACAACTCTGGCCGTTTACTCCACCACTGCTGCACAGTTCCTCTCAAAATCCACTTCTTTCAAAAGTTCAGCTTTCTTTTTGTTCTAAGTTCTCGAGGCCTTCATTTTCTCTCTTTGCTACTCAACCCTCTTCATCCTCCATTTTCCTCCCTGTCCTACAAAATGAACCATTTGATCAACACGACCAAGAGAACGAGCAACGAGACCAAGAGGACGACAACCTCACAGACCCAATCCTCAGATTCTTTAAGTCTCGCACTTCAACTCAAGACTCATCCCTCGAGGGCAAATTCTCCCTCCAGAAAAACCGCCGCACTCTTTGGCGCCTCTCGCCGGAATTAGAATCCGACATTGAACCTGATATTGAATATGTTTTTACCAAAGCTGAAAGCCATCATATGTTTTCTGCAACTTCGGATTCAATTCAATTAACTGAGGGAATTCTGGGGGAGATATTGCAAGTTGCCAGGGACTTACCTGAGAATTCTACGTTGGGAGAGCATTTGGGCTCTTATGAGGGGAGGGTTAGTGCAACAGATTGTGTAGAGGTGCTGGGGCTCATGGGCGAAGAGGGTATGGTGATTTGTTGCTTATATTTCTATGAGTGGATGCGATTGCAGGAGCCATCTCTCGTCACACCTCGTGCTTGTACTGTTTTGTTTCCAATACTGGGAAGGGCAGGGATGGGGGATCAGTTGATGATTCTGTTTAGGAACTTGCCTCAGAATAAGGAGTTTGGAAATGTTCATGTTTATAATGCTGCTATTTCTGGCCTTCTCTGTTGCGGAAGGTATATGATTCTTCAAATTTTGTTCAGTTCAGCTCTTTATCATGATTGTGCAATTCATTGTCTAATTTTGCAACGAAGACAAGATTTCATATTGCTTTGCTTTCTTGATTTGTTGATTTCAAATGTATATTCTAGGTTGCCCTGTGTCTGTTTCTAAAGACAAAGAAAGCTATAGCAAAAATTCATGTGTCCAGGAATTGTATAGTTATCCTTTTTTTGGTTTGGTTTTATAAAAAATTAAATCTTACTGGTCGCATGATCGTTCCTTCATTGCTATGCCTCTTTAGAGCACAAGCTGTTTCTTTTTAAGCAACATTTTACTACTTTAGATTGCTGAGGGGAATGTGTATGTACATTAGATTATGTGGTTTTTTAATAAGTATCTTATTACAGGATAACAAAAATAAGCTGCCTTGTCCATCAGCTGTCAATTTGATAAATTCTTTAAGTCTTGGTTTTCCTTGTGAAAACTTTATATAATCGATAAAAGAAAGATGGGCAATTGTCTTTATTATCTAGATACCTCTGGCAATTAGTTTTAATTCATTTATTCTATTGTTCTGGAATCCTGTTGCTATCCAAGTGTTATCTGTTGGTATCAGAATTCATTTATAGATAATTTTGGTTTGTTTCTTCCTCATGGAATGTCTGATCATAATTGGTTCTACTGACATATATCAGGTATGATGGTGCTTTTAATGTGTATGAAGCAATGGAAGCAAACAGCATATCCCCAGATCATGTGACATCTTCTATAATGATTACAGCGATGCGAAAAAAGGGCTGTAGTGCCAAAGAGGCTTGGGAGTTTTTTGAGAGATTGAATAGGAAAGGAGTCAAATGGAGTCCAGAGGTTCTTGGTGCTCTGGTAAAATCATTCTGTGATGAGGGACTGAAGAATGAAGCCCTAATTATCCAAGTAGAAATGGCAAAGAAAGGGATTTCTTCAAATGCTATTGTGTATAACACGTTAATGGATGCTTATAATAAATCCAACCAAATTGAAGAAGTGGAGGGTCTCTTTGCTGAGATGAAAGCAAAAGGCCTTAAGCCAACATCAGCTACCTTCAACATTCTTATGGATGCATACAGCAGAAGAATGCAGCCAGAGATAGTTGAGAAATTGCTGCTAGAAATGCAGGAAGCGGGATTACAGCCTGATGCCAGATCATATACATGCCTAATAAGTGCATACGGGAGGCAGAAGAAAATGAGTGACATGGCTGCAGATGCATTTTTGAAAATGAAGAAAGTTGGTATAAAACCTACTTCACATTCCTATACAGCTCTTATTCATGCTTATTCAGTTAGTGGTTGGCATGAAAAAGCCTACATTACATTTGAGCATATGCAAAGAGAGGGAATCAAACCCTCTATAGAGACCTACACAGCTCTGCTGGATGCATTTAGGCGTGCTGGTGACACCCAAAGGCTAATGAAAATATGGAAACTGATAAGAAGCGAAAAAGTTGAGGGGACAAGAGTGACATTCAACATTCTTGTCGATGGGTTTGCTAAACAAGGTCACTACGTGGAAGCAAGAGATGTGGTATCTGAATTTGGGAAGTTTGGGTTACTGCCAACGGTGATGACATATAATATGCTGATGAATGCATATGCACGGGGAGGGCAACACTCAAAGCTGCCACAGCTATTGAAAGAAATGGCAGCTCTCAATTTAAAACCTGATTCTGTTACTTACTTGACCATGATATATGCGTACATCCGTGTCCGAGATTTCAGGAGGGCATTCTTCTACCACAAGCAGATGGTGAAAAGTGGGCAAGTGCCAGATGCCAAGTCCTATGAAAAGCTGAGGGCAATATTGGACGTAAAAGCTAAAATAAAGAACAGGAAGGACAAGAGTGCCATACTTGGTATAATTAATAGCCAGATGGGTTTGTTGAAAGTTAAGAAGAAAGGAAAGAAAGACGAGTTCTGGAAGCACAAGAAAAGGCAACCAAGAATGCATAAGGCCGATCATAAATCGGGATAGACAAATGACTGCCTGTTTCGGGAGCTTTATAATGTAAGGAAGCTTGATTTAGTAAGCAAACATATAATTGTATCAATTGAATGAAC
>CAOGCB011293694.1:0-21797 GCA_948266635.1 Cnidoscolus chayamansa | reverse complement strand
AGTACCTAATCACATAACATTTTCATCAATAATTCTTCCATACTTTTCATTCAAAAGTATTTATAAATTCTATAAAAAAAATTGTCTACTATGAATGTCACAAAACTAGCTCTAAGTCTTATCTTTTCTCAAATTTATCCTTGGACAGAAGCAAGTCGCGATCGCGACCTCACATGTCGCGCTCGCGAACTCCTTTCCAAAGTCACTGTCTGATTCTAACCATTGTCGCGGTCGCGAGCCTCCATGTTACGGTCGCGAGAAGTTTTTGTCTGAATTTAGCGCAAGTCGCGATCGTGAACTCCATTGTCGCAGTCGTGACCTCACGCCCGAAACCAATTCCTGCCTTTGGTTCAATGGTCACGCTTGCGAAGCTAGTTGCGACTCATCTTCCCAACATCCATAACCTTACTTTTCTAGCTCTAAATGTTCTCAAATTTTGTACACTCCACAACTAATTGATATTCAAGCTTCCCATGAATTTTTAGCTCATTCTAGGTTCATTTGGGTAACTTTTTACTTAGCTATGTTCAATTGCCAATAAACCATCTCAATTACCAACCTCTTATGAATTTCCATCCATTCCTCCCATTTCTTTAGGTTGTTTAGGTCTCAAACATTTTCTAAAGTGACATTCTAAAATTTCGTCCCCGAAATTCAACATAGCAACTTTCAAATTTACAACATACTAACTTCTAAATTTGTATACTTATGAACTTTTCAAAGTTAAAGTTACTAACCTCCAAACAAGTGGGGATACATTTGTCTCATTTCCATCTCTCTCTCCCATGTGGCTTCTTGTCCCGTGTGATGATTCCATAGCACTTTAACCAACGGGATCTGTTTGTTCCTCAATTGTTTCGTTTCCCATGCTAAAATCTTGATCGGCTCTTCACTGTAACTCAAATCCGGCTGAATCTCAATAGTTTCAGCTGATATAATGTGTAAAGGGTCTGATCTGTATCTCCTCAGCATCGACACATGGAAAACACTATGAATCCTATCCAGTTCTGGTGGCAACGCCAATTTGTAGGCTAATGGTCCGATTCTCTCCAATACCTCATAAGGACTAATGAATCTCGGACTCAATTTGCCTTTCTTTCCAAATCTCAATATGCGTTTCAACGGTGACACTTTCAAGAACACCTTGTCACCTACTTCATACTAGATATCTCTGCGTTTCAAGTCCACATAGGACTTCTGTCTATCAGATGCAGCTTTCAATCTCTCTTTGATTAACTTCACTTTTTCCTCTGCTTCCTGTACATATATTGCTACTGTAGTACCAATAAGCATATATTGCTACTGTAGCATTTCCCCTATCTTAAATACTTTTCTTCATGTAGTGTATTCATATCACCACGTATCATATTATGCAATACCAATTCATATTGTGTCATTGCACATCATACTTCAATATGACTATTCAATTCATATGGATTCATTCCATATTGTATCATTGCATATCATTTCTTATCATGTCATTTCAATTCATAAAATATTATTTCAGTAGATGTATGCAAAAAGCAATCATAATATCACATCTCATTCTTCAACCTTTATGGCCCTTAAACATGTTAGTAGGATTAACTGCTAGACAAGGGAAACTGTAGGGCCGAAGTCAAGAACATATAGGGCATATAGTGCCAAAACGGTAGGGTCGAAACCAACATATAGGTAGAAGGCATAATTGGCTAGTCCACGTGAGGTACCTCACTATAGTCGCAAAAATCCATATGAACATGTAGGCAGTACTACTAATCTTTATATAGCATATCAAATGTATACTATAGTATAACCTATGTACTAAGTCGTATATACTATGTATCATATTATGTGAAAATCATATCATTTTATGTTTGTGTAAATTTCATTTCATATCCTAAGTTTCATACTATGACTTTTATATTATTTCATTTGTTGTTCATTTACCATGTAAGTTTTAGATTTATCAAATAAGAAGCATACATACTCATAAAAATATTGCAAAAAAAAAAAAAACTACAACCTTTTATATGTTGCATCCTACCTAACGTTTGATGAACTAGTTCATCATACAATCACGCTCTATCATATCATCTAATAACATATATATGTCAAATGGTATTGTATCTAGTCATGATATGATATACAAAGTCATTCAATGTCATATAAGACCATATGATTCATGTCATCTCATAACATATGCATTTTGTGTAAAATGGTACCATGTCTTATCATATTATGTCATACAAAGTCATTTTGTATCATATAACAACATATCATTCTATAATGTTAAAGTTATGTTTCAAATATAATCCATGTCCCTAGTGTCAACTATATTATCATGAACATATTCACATAAGCAAATAAACATATAAAACTATTATAGTATTTCCCCTATTTTCAATACATTTTGTTATGTAGTATATTCATATCACCATGTATCCTATTATGTAATACCAATTCATATTCTATCATTTTGTGTCATTAAAGATCATATTATAATATAGTTATTCAATTCATATCGATTCATTCCATATCGTATCATTGTAGATCATTTTGTGTTATGTCATTTCAATTCATAATATATCATTTCAATAAATGTATGCAAAAAGCAATCATAATATCACATCTCATTCTTCAATCTTTATAGCCCCTAAACATGTCAATAGGATTGACTTCTAGACAAGAAAAACTATAGGGCTAAAGCCAAGAACATATTAGGGAACATAGTGCCAAAATGGTACGGTCGAAGCTAATACATAGGTGGAGGGCACAATGGGCCAGTCTATGTAGGGTATCTCACTGTAGCCCCATAAATCCATATGAACTTATATGCAGTATTATTAATCTATGTATGGCATGCCATACCATTATACTAACCTATTATCCCACCTAACATATTAGAGCCGATAATATTTTTCTAATACTTTTCATTTAACATTTTATTGGTTCACTTTCAAATATTGTATATGTTATGCTGTTTAGATATGTAAATGAAAAACTTATACAAAACACATCGCTTAGATAAGTACGTATATAATGTATATCAAAAAGTAAGCACCTCCATAAAATTTTAGATCTAATGCATACTTTTACAATTTTAAATATTTACAAAGCCAAGAAATTGTATCAAGCAAGCATGTCAATTTACGAGACTTCAAGCATCTAAAGCAAGCACATCTATAATTCAACGATTCTTATACTATTGTGTCCAAATTATGTCAAATGACTATTTCATGTATTCATGTATGCAACATGCACATTACGGTAAAATTTTAGGTCATTCCAAAGTTAGATGCAAAATTTAACACAATTTGCACTTTTCATGCCCAAACTCTCTAGCATGATTTTTCAACAATTACTATATTGACAATAACCATTCTATATCAATTATAAGTCATTTATGCAAGTTATTGAATAATAAAGCATTTAAGAACATTAAACATATGATCACATACAAAATGGGACAACAACATGACATGAACTTAGAACATATGCAATAATTTGCGCAATGTCGAGTTTTTATCCGATTAGGTCAACATTTCAATACCATTTATCATGCTAATAATTTTTCCTAAATCATAACATAATTATGCATCTAAGGTAGCAAAATTCACTATAATTATGCATAAAATTGAAAATATAATACAAAAATTCTGCACTCATCTGGATCCTTTTTACACATACACTTTGCAATAACATTAACCTAGATTTAGTTCCATTTTTATCCAGATATAGTTACCTTAAATTAACATTATTCTTTTACAGATTTATAGTCTTCAAATATCACATTTTTAATGGCAGTCATGATCAAAATAATTTATCAAAACAAAACAGCCATTTACACACATACAAACACATGCACACACACTTAGACAATACCTAAATTTGGTACCTAAACTCAAAATTTATTCACTCTAGTATTTCCTTTCATTTATACATAATGTTTAGGCATATTTAGTTCAAGTTCAGCATAAGAAACCATTTAAAATTCCTCTCTTAAGTCATACTAAAATCGGCCGCTATCCAAAACACAACTAGTATTTTGTTTCTTTCAAAATCCTGCATCTATACAACTTTGATTCAACTTGGATCAAACTTTCTCCATCAAATTTAAGGTTCCAGAAACTTATTCACAAACCCTAAGGGTTTATGCAACCTTCCAAATCAATTACAACAGAATCTAATTCAATGAAAAAAGAAAATATGAAGCAAAGGAACCATGTGCTGCAACCTATGCTCAAACAACACTATATCTTGGTTCCACCATCAAAACTCAATTCAAAATCATACCAAACCTGATTTTCTTGTTTCTCCTTATTTTATACTCTTCCTTGTGGTGTTAAAAAGGATTTTTTGGGTGTTGGAACACTTGAAAATCTAGTGAGAAATTGGGTTTGCAAGCTATGCTTGAAAGTTGTCTATACTGGATGGAAAGGTGCACCTACGATTTTGAAGATATATGAAGAAGTAGCTGCTCATTTTTGTTGTCTCACCACCCTTTTACAATCTCTTTAACACCTTATTAGGCATATGTAAGGCTAGGATGAGTTTTGGAACTAACTTGAATGGCTAGGATGAGTTTGGGAACTAACTTGAATGGCTAGGATTAATTTTGCCTGTCAAACTTTTGGCAATTCTATATTGACCTACTTAAGTTTTTCCATTTCTAAATTGCACCATCACTTATCCTTTTTGTAAATTGACTTATTAAGCTTTATTTATGTATTATTTAAGTCCTTTTCATTTTTATTTCAATTTCTTTTTAGAAAATTACACTTTAGCCCCTATGTACGAAAGTACACTTACTACTTAGTCTATTTTGCCCTTTATAGGTTTTATTGGGTAACTTTAATTGGCAATTTGAAAACTTTATGTAGCTTATTTAAAAAATTTATTTCCACTCATCAGAATCATATTTAAATTCTCTATCCATTAATGGAGTAAAGATTAAATATTTAGCACCTCAATTTTAAGCTGACACATCAAGCTAGCACCTCCCATAGTATTACTTGCTCGTGCTTAGCTCTAATCTTAAACATGATTGTGATCATATTATTGACATTATAGGATTAGTATTGTGTTGTAGGTAAACTCTTTATAATTGATATTTCAGTTTATGCACTCATTGACCTTGGTTCTACACATTCATATATATGCATACATGTCGAGAATAAGGGAAAACTTCAAGTATATACCCTAGATCACGTGATAGTAATTACTAGCTCCTTATGCCATAATGTAATGGTGTATAGAGTCTATAGGGATTATTTGTCAGAGATTCTTGGTCATTTTTTCCTTGGGGATCTAATAGAGTTACCTTTTAGAGAAAAGGTGATGGTAGATTGTAGATAGAAGAGGATCACACTCAAGACATTAGTGGATGATTATGTGGTATTTATGGGTAAGAGGAAAATTATTTAGCTAACATTGTATCATTTACCACACCCAAATGAATGGTCAGAAAGGGGTGTATGACTTACATAGCCTATATACTTGAGTCCATAGGGGTAAATCCATATATACATAGTATACCAGCTGTTTGTGATTTCATTGATGTATTCCCATATGAGTTGCTAGATTTGCCACTAGATATGGAAGTTGAATTTACTATTGAAGTTATTACAGGCACAACTCCGATATCCATAGCTTTGTTTAGAATAACACCTGAAAAATTAAAAAAATTGAAAGCACAATTATAGGAATTGTTATATAAAGGTTTCATCCATCCTAGTGTATCACCTTGGGGTGCCCAATGTTATCGACAGTTGAATAAAGTAACTATCAAGAATAAATATTCTTTGCCACATATTGATGACTTGTTTGACCAGCTTAAAGGAGTTAGTGTCTTCTCCAAAATTGATTTGAGATTCGGATATCATTAGCTAAAAGTAAAGGGGACAAACATTCCTAAAATTGCTTTCAGGACTAGGTATGGATACTATGAGTTCTTAGTTATGCCATTTGGGTTAACTAAAGGACTTGATGAATCATATTTTTCATCCATACTTGGACTAATTTTTCATAGTATTTATTAATCACATTTTGATATATTCTAAGACTAGAGAAGAACATGAGTAGCATTTAATAATAGTATTGTAGACTTTAAGGGAAAATAAGCTCTATGGCAAATTTAGTAAATGAGTTTTGGTTGAATGAAGTGCCTTTTCTAGGGCACATCATATCAGCAAAAGGTATCATGGTGGATCCAAAGATGATAGAGACCATATTAGAGTGGAATCCACCTAAAAATATTACTAAGATTCATAACTTCCTAGGATTGTCAGGGTAATACATGCATTTTGTGAAGGTGTTCTCACTTATTGTTGCTCCACTAACCAAATTATTACAAAAGAATGCAAAATTTGAGTGGACAAATAAATGTCAAAATGGTTTTACTAGACTGAAGGCTATGCTTACAGAAGCACCAACTCTTACACAATCGATATCAAGGAAGGACTTTGTGGTGTACAGTGATGCTTCACAGAATGGGTTAGTTTATGTATTCATGCAAAAGGAAAAATTAGTTGCATGTGCATTTAGGCAACTAAAAGTACACGAAAGGAATTATCCGATCTAGATCTAGCAGCCATTGTTTTTGCACTAAAAACATGGAGACACTATCTATATGGTGAAAGGAGTTACATCTACACATACCATAGTGAGTTTGAAGTATCTACCTATACAAAATGAATTAAATTTGAGACATAGAAGATGGCTAGAGCTATTGAAAGACTATGACTACATTATAGACTATCACCCAAGTAAAGCTAATGTGGTGGCTAACACACTTAATAGAAAAACTTTAGTTACATTAAGAGCTATGAAGGCTCGACTAGCACTTATTGATAATGGTGCAATAATAGCAAAGTTAATGATTCGACCTAAGTTCTTATAGCAAATTAAGGATGCACAAAAGAATGATAAAGAAATTATCACATGGGAGGAATTAGTAAAGAGGAGAAGTTGACACATTACATACTAAAAGATGATGAGTGCTTATACTATAATGATTTGATTTGTGTACCTCATATTGATGACTTGAGGAAGACCATATTTTACGAGGCATACAACAGTCCATATGTTATGCATCCACGCAGCACCAAGATGTATCAAGACTTGAAAGGAGATTATTGTTGGCTAGGTATGAAAAGAGATATAGTAGATTTCATTACTAAATGCTTAACATGTCAACAGGTGAAAGTTGAACATCAAGTTCATTCTAGATTACTACACCCTATCCCTATACCTGAATGGAAATGGTATGAAATCATTATGGATTTTGTACAGTGTTACCCCTTACACAGAAGAAACATGATTATGTTTGGGTTGTTATGGATAGATTGATGAAGTTAGCACATTTCTTACCAGTTAAGACTAAACATACATTAGAGAGACTTGAAGAGTTATTCATACAAGAGATAGTGAGGTTGCACGAAATACCATCATCCATTATATCAAATAGGGATATGAGATTTACATCTAGCTTTTGGAAGAAGTTATATGAGGCACTGGGTAGCAAATTAAATTTTAATACAACCTTCCATCCACAGATAGATGGTTAGTTTGAGAGGGTGATACAAATGTTAGAAGATATGCTATGAATTTGTGCCATAGACTTTGAAGGTAACTAGGAAAGATATATTCCACTAGCATAATTTGCTTATAACAGTAGTTATCATGCTAGTATCAAGATGGCATTGTATAAAGCTCATTATGGAAGAAAATGCATGATTCCTCTAAGCTAGGTATAGATAGGTTAAAGCAAATTAGTGGGTCCAGATTTGGTAAGACAAACAGAAGAAACGATGAAAATTATAAAAGAGAGATTAAAGGCATAATTTGATAGACATAAATCATAAGTAGATTTGAAGTGAAAATATATTAAATACATTGTGGGTGACAAAGTATTTTTGAATGTTTCTCCCTGTAAGAAGATTATCAAATTTGTTAAGAAGGGTAAACTTAGCCCTAGGTTTATTGGTCCATATGAGATCATATAGTGTGTTGGACCATTAGCCTACAGACTTGCATTACCACTTGCACTAGACAAGATTCATAATGTCTTTTATGTTTCTATGCTGAGGAGGTATAGGTCAAATCCTTCACATATCCTTCCAGTTGAGAAAATTGATATTCAGCCATACTCAACCTATGAAGAAGAAGCAATAAAGATTATGGATAGGGAAGTCAAGATTAAGAAATAGAAAGGTTCCATTAGTGAAAGTGTTATGGAGAAACCACAAGTTAGAGGAGGCCACATGTGTCGCGGGTCTAGATTTTCACACAGTCTGAGCCTGTGAGTCACTTGATATGGACACTCCCAAACCAAGTCAGCCTTACATGATAGCCCGTTCATTGGGCGAAAGTCTCATATTACATTATCCAAAGGCAACAAAAAGAAGCGTAAATATAGATGCTCGTGACCATTAGAACTCAACACACAGCTGGGCACGATGTTCTTAAAGAATGGTTCTGCTTATTTTATTCCATCAAAATAAATAATTATAATTGGCAGAATGTTCCTCCAGTTCGATGTAGTAGGGGGAAACACCTACAAGGATCGTTGGAAGCTTACAAGCATCTTTAGCAACTAAGGTAGCCTTTATGGCCAGTTGGCTTGGTCCTCACTAGGCTCAACTAGTCACTCCCCCCTAAAGAGCCTTAGGAACAAAATGGCTTGCTTGGGGAGAAGACATCACAATGTCTCACCTGGCACCCCCCCCTCTAAATAATTATTTACGAGGATTTGATACTTTATAATTAGTGTAGAACACTCTATAAATTTTACTCCAATTTCCTATGAAATCAGAAAAATATTCCATGCTACTAGGAAAATTACAATTTAATCCTTGGGCCAATTTTGGCCAGTTTTAGTTCCTGATATTCTCCCCCCACTCAAATGGTTGACATCTTTGTCGACAAATGTCACGTACACTTATTAGAGCCTAGGAGATTAGGTGACTAATAAGGCTATAATTATGAACTTAAATGCATAAATAGATTATGCTAAATGATGTGATATGTGTTTGATATTTATGGCATGCTAAAGGATGAAAGAATGTTAGAAGTGGTAGGGCATTTTTCTAAATGTGAGTGTGCATGTGATATGCAATTGGCATGTAATTAGTGTGTTTATAGGTTGCATGAGATGTGGTGAACAATTAGGCAAATACGAATAAGTAATGTGGTACACAAATAAGAAACACATGATCTTTGAAGTACATAATCTTTAGTAGATAAAAGTGAGACAAACAAGTGTGAGATACACTTAGAAGAAACACAAGAGTACACAAATGAAACTAAGTGTACAAGGGTACATATGCATAGATAAATGAATGTGTGCAAAGCTAAAGTATTTGCATTAATGAAAGAATGATTATATAAGTGAAAGGATGACAACATACAAAAGAACCAAAGGCATGAAGAATGTAAGAAGTAAATGGAGTTAAAATGGGAAAAAAGGCAAAATGGTAACTAGTAAAATGAAATTTTACTATGTAAATTATTATTATTATTATTATTATTATTATTATTATTATTATTATTATTATTATTATTAAGGAGGGAAGAAAAGTAAATAAAAAAAAAAGAATAATAAAAAAAGAATAAGAATAAAAAAGAGAGAATAAGAACAAAAAAATAAAAATAAAGTAAAAAAAGGGGGTAAAAAGTAAAAGAATAAATAAAATAAATAAAATAATAAATAAAAAAGAGAATAAGAATTAAAAACAATAAAGTAGAAAAAAGGGTAAAAAGAAGAAGAAAAGTAAAAAAGAATAAAAAAAATAATAAGAACAAAAAAAAGCTAAAGATACGGAGGAAGTAAATGGAATTAAAATGAAAAAAAGGCAAAATGGTAACTAGTAAAATGAAATTTTACTATGTAATTTATTATTATTATTATTATTATTATTATTATTATTATTATTATTATTATTATTATTATTATTATTATTATTATTTTTTTTTTTTTTTTTTTTTTTTTTTATTATTATTATTATTATTATTATTATTATTATTATTATTTTTTTTTTTTTTTTTTTTTATTGTTTTTATATTTTGCAAGACCAAATGATGTCCAAAAATAATAAATAATATATCAATAGAAAGCTGTAAATGTTGGCTACAATTTTTCAGAATAAAAGTAAAAAGAAAAAAATGAAAATAAAAAAGAGAAGAAGAAGAAGGAGGAGAAGGAGAAGGCGAAGAAGAAGAAGAAGGAGAAGGAGAAGGCGAAGAAGAAGAAGGAGAAGGAGAAGGCAAAGAAGAAGAAGAAGAGGGTGATAGACATTAAAATGAAAGCATATCAAGTAGGAGCAAAGGGAAAATTTTCAGCAGGTTAGTATTTTATTTTAGTTAATTAAATTTGATTTAAGACATGTTTTAGTAAGAAGTAAAGGAGGAGGGTGATAGCGTACTAAATAGGAGTAAAGGGAAAATTTCCAGCAGGTTAGCATTTTATTTTAGTTGATAGCCATTAAAATGAAGTCATACCAAGTATGAGCAAAGAAAATTTTTTCAGCAGGTTAGTATTTTATTTTAGTAAATTAAATTTGATTTAATGCATGTTTTAGTAAGAAGAGAAGGAGGAGGGAGGGTGATAGCAGTATCAAGTAGGAGCAAATGAAAATTTTCCAGCAGGTTAGAATTTTATTTTAGTTAATTAAATTTGATCTAAGGCATGTTTTAGTGACCTAAAATTTAATTTTGAACTTACTGTAATTGGGATTGAAAATATGGAGATTTATGATTTGTTATAATAAAGGAAGATGACCTTAGTTGATTTAATAACCTTGTACATGATAAGTTACCAGAAAATAGTGAAAATATCTATATTGTGTTTCTATTTTGGATGACCAAATGATGTCCAAAAATAATAAATAATATACCAATAGAAAGCTGTAAATGTTGGTTACAATTTTTCAGAATATCATTTTATCAAATGCTATCGTTTGAAGCATAAAAATACAATGAAAATAGGTAAAGATCTAAGCTGCCGAATTACTGAATTTCAGTATAGGATAATCAGTTCTATTTTTATTTGGAAACCTACATGAAGTACCAGAAATATAGGTAGTATGTTTTGCACCCAAATGAATTTTAAATGACCTGAAATTTTGTTTACAACTTTAATTGTTTGTTAACCTAGTGTTTATAAAAAATGAACGTGATCTAAGTAGATTTGAGTTATGAATTAATTTACATAAGGCAGAAAGATATTAAGGTATATGTTAAGCAAATAAAAGAGTAAGGAAAATATTCAAAAGATTTTAGATGGTAACATTGGCCTAATGTACTTTAGTCAGAATTGGAGTTAGCATAAAGATATGACATGCCATAGTTCTTAGTAGTACTGCACCATGCAGTTGATCTTGAGGCTACTATGGGTACCTCAATGGTTTGACTAATTTAGAGCCTCACCACATACAGACAGACAGTTTAGGCGCCTAGTACTTGTTTTTGTTAGCACTTGTACTTGGTTATCTACATTCACTGTATCTAGCATTCAAGCCTATCATAAGTTACATGGGCCTAAAAAGAAAATAAAATTTTGCATATAGTTATTGTGACACATTCATTTGTAATTGAGAGATGCAAAACATGTTTGTCTATTATATGATTACATGTAAGATTTTGAGGTAGAACATGTAAAGATGGTTGGCATACTGTTTATTAAATGATATATTAAGCTTATTATTATGCTATATTATATTATTATTTTTTTATATACCCACTGAACATGTAGCTCAGAGCATTTATTGGTTTTCATGTGTAGATAAAAGGTAGTAGGGCAGTAAGAGATTTATCCATTGATCCACAATAGCAGTAGCAGCTAAAGGAACACATCAGCTAGTTCATCCAGAACTTTGACACTATGTATTTTATTAGTTTTGGCATGTACTTAGAGTTTTAAGTAATCATATAATACATAGTTTGGTCTTGTGACTTAGATTGCTATAAACATATTTTATGTGATGAGATGCTTCTGTTGGGATGAAATTGCAAAATTTTGGAATAGGTCTAAAAGTAAAAGTTTGAGGGTCCTTATTATAGGGAAAACTCTGCCAATTTTTAATATAACTAAGTTAACATGTTATAAAAATGAAATATTCATTTAAAAAATATATATGCATAAGATAAGTATGTATAACAAGGTAGAGAATAGATAAAGGCAATTAAGTGGCGCATCCTACTTGGGTCTTCATAGTCTGGGTAAGGGGTGCTACAAGACCCGCCTTAAATAGGCCCAGCTCCAAGGTTTTGAATTCTTCACATGAATTTCTTCCTTTTGAATTTCCTTAACAGGGGCCTGAATGAGACTAGCAAGCCTTCCACAGACATCCCTATTGTTTAAGTGTAGATATACATGGTAGGGTGCTTACATTGTTCTTGGAGTAGGCTCCGGTACTCTTCCATTATCGGGACCAAATCTACATCATTGAAAGAAAACATTTTGTAGCCTGGATTCCATAGGGTAATGAGGGCTTGCAATGCCGACTCTTGGACTTTTACTTTGAGCAAGTGTGTGATTTTTCCATATTTGCCATCGAAAATATTTTGGTACTCTCAGGGGAGCATGTTCTAGTAACTGATTAATCCCTTTAGATCCATTCTTCCATATTTTATTCGAACATGTTCTAGCCAAGGAAGTGCCTCTCAGCTGTAGATGGCATCCCTTTATATTACTTGTCAAGTTTCAGACTCATGGATGATATAATCTTATTCCCTACTGTAATATTACGGATAGACTCGCATTGGTCTTTTTAGTGACGCCATGACTATAGTTAATCTTCCGAATAGAGAGAGGAAGGGTAAGATTTTAAAACAAGGTCTTATTATTAAAACATGAGGGTTTTTTTATTTGAAAATGGGGATTTTCCACATTCTCTATTTTGTGCTTTTCTCTTTTGTTTAAATCGGACCATTTGTCTCGACCACTGTTGGATGTCATTTATTTGAATCTTTCGATTCCATTGTCATATGTTTCTGATTAATTCAATAGGCTTTTAGCTAGACTAACCCTCAATTTAATGTAAGGGAGGGGTAGGGATCTATTGTTGAGTTCTAGAAGTCCCTAGAATTGTTGCTACTGAGAGCAGTAGAGCCCCTTCTTGTCGTTGCAGTACTACTAGGAAAATATCCCTCGAGTACCACGACATCTGACAAGACGAGTTCTAATCTAGGTGAAAGCCTTGATGAATATTATTGGGAAAATATCCCTCAGGCACCGTTATGCTATCTTTCTCTTACATCTTATAGGACCGTAGCTCGGGCATAGAGCTTTAGAGCATGTGTGGTGATAGAGTAAACATAAACTCATGAGGTATCAACAGAGCTGTAATGTCATACAATGGCAAAATAAATGTATAAACAAACAAGAGCAAATTATCATGGATGCATGTAAAAGAAGAGAAAGAAAGAGAAAGAGAAAAAAGGTCATGTATTTATTAAAATTTGAATGTTAGACCTTAGATTCGCATGTTGTTGGCATGACTTTGAGAATAATTTCAATTCTGCCTTAGGACCTCTAGGCCAACACGTTTTAATTTGGGAAACGAAATATAGGCCAATGTTGTTCGTCGTCATCCCCAGTATAGTCACCAAGCTATTGCAAGGGTTCTTGTGGTCACTGAGACACCATTCACACCGACGTGGGAGATAGGAGTCGCCACCCTGGTTTTGAGGGAAACCAGAGAAAACCATTTCCTTTTTTGGGATAAGGCACTGAAATATTTTCTTGAGATTCTATACCTGAGGTCCTTTATACGTGTGGGGAAGGTGTTAGACACCCCATATATTCTCGAAGGGCAAGGAGATTTGAAAAACCATACTCACTTGATCACACTAACAATTAAAGTCTATGTCAAAATGCCGATCCTCCACCCCCCCCCCCCAACGGGGATAATCTAGTCTAGTTATGGGATCTTTTTAATATCTCGACTTATTAGGATAGACTTGGTTCAACTGTGAATAGTCTGATTCTAGGTGGATCTTAAGGTTTGTTTGTTGTTTTTTTTTAAATATTTTGCTAAAATTCATTTAAAAAGGAAAACGAATGAAGCATTTGAGTTTAAATGAAAACTGTGATTTGTTTAAAGATAAACACTTGACCCTAAAAACCCTAGAGAGATCAAGAGAAGAGTGTTTAAAGAAACAAAGATTGTGAGATGCACATATACAACTTAAAAACTTACCTAAAGATTTAGCGAGAAAGATGAATCACCTACTTGAGTGAAAACCTCTAGTGAATGGGAGTTTCCTTATCTAATCCTTAAAGAACAATTTTTGTTCTTGTTTGGAGGCATTTATTTGCTTAACTTCAACCTTGAGAATTCTATCCTCTTGACGCTTCAAAGTGCTCTAATAGTTGTCTTCACTAATCTCCTTTTGCTATCCCTTGATTTTTCCTATCCTCCTCTTTGTAGAAAAATTTTTCGTCCTCCTAAACTAGTGTGGATTGGGGTATTTATGGGGTTCCTGATCCTCTCATATGGACGGCTCATACTTGAAGGAGCCATCTAACGGCCCAATTTTAAAGAGACAGTGCATTAAATATAGTGGTCGGCTCAACCGCATTTCATGGGGCGCTCGAGGGAGGAAGTGACTTTGACTTTTGATGCAGTGTTTGCAAAATAAAATGATTGTTTTGATTTAAGGGAGATGGGGAGTGATAGACCAAATCCAACTACTCTAATCTATGGAACGAATTAGGCATTTCTTATAACAGCACGGAAGCTTTGAAAAAGGAACAGAGAGATGAACCACAAGGGAAGCTTCAAGGCCGTCGATCTTCTTCTAACAAGTCAAGATCAATAAGAGCCATCTGCTCGTGGTAGCTTCGCTATGTCAATCAGAAACAGTCATCATGGGGAAGTGTCATCCTATTATGGTAGGGTCATGAGGAATTGAAGTCTCAATCTTATGCTGTGAGGGGCACCGAAAGTCATATCTCAATTCTCTTGGGATAGAGAATCGAGATATGTGACCCGATGAAAGGTCTTGGACCGGACGATCCATCGGGCCTAGATTATAGGCTCCATTCAGCCCATCAAAACCTTTATTTAGAGATTTAGACATCAACCGAGCAGATAGTGATCAAAGTCCAATTAAGACATCTTTGATATGGTGGACAATAGCGCATATTTCTATCTTATTATGGTTTAAATCTTATCACAACGTTTATACAAAATACTATGTGTATACATAAAGAAAGCGAAAATAGAAAATAATAGCCTTTTTTGTCTTTACATTGAAAAATAGGTGGAATTTTTACTTATAAAATTCTTGAAATTGCTGAAAATGTTGAGAAAGCTTTAGACAAATAAAAGTAAAGACTCAAAATTGTTTTTTATTTTGATGTAGCGCCGAGCAAAGAAGATTGAGATGTTGGTAAAGTATTTGAGACTTTTTTTTATATTGTAATAATGCGGTTTTTAGATTCTTTATATGTTATCTCAAATGTTGTTTTTTAAGTTTATGGCTTTAATAGATAAGTTGAATACATTGGAAAAAAAGAATTATTTGAAATTATTTGAAGAACTTAATAACAATTTAATTTTTATATACTATCATTTGTTTAATAATATATTAATATTATTTTTTGAGTTTTTAGAATTATGTCAATAAACAAGAGAGCAATCATATTAATTAGATTTATTATCTTATTAATCTATATTTCAATATATATTATAAAAATATGGAGATTGGTTGTTCTATTATATTAAAACTAACTAAACCATCCTTGTTTAACGGGTTGATTGGTTTACTCTCATATTTTATATAAATGAGAATGGTTCGGTCGGAAAGAAATTTTATCTGAATCAAGCAATCCGATTTAAAATAAATATTTATTTATTTATTATAATGATATAGTTGGATTATAATTTGGATAAATTTTTATTTAATTATTTACATTGAAAATTTTGTATGATAAAAAAGCATATTAGTAGTTTTCTATGTATAACCTTTTTTTTAATTCATATGATATTTTTTTTACATGTATAGTAAATATACATTAGATTGGATTTGGAACACGTGTTTTTCGTTTTATGAAAAAAATTTATGGGAAAGTACTCAAATGACTCAAAACCCTAAAAGAAAAGACGGCCCAAACCTAACCTCATGTTGGGCTCATAAATCTCTCTCATGTCCTTACTTCATCCTATCCGTACGTAATATAATGAATATATATATATATATATATATATATTTAATAAGCTTTACAGTAAGAGAAGAGAGAGATCTTGGGTTATCATTATATTATAATTGTAGGATAAATAAAATCCCTTTTATATAAGGAAGAAGGTATAATAAATGAATCTAAAATCCTTATTTTCTTTTCTGAAAAAATTACTTGTTTGCTTAATTAATATTATATTAGATAATTATTCAATATTTCCCCCTTTTTTTTTAGTTATTTATGTTTTTTGTGAAATACTTTAAATTTTATGTGTGAAGTGGAACTTCTTATATGCTGAAATATTTTAAATTTAAATGATAATTAATAAATTTATTTATTTTAATAATAATAAATTATATAAATTTTAATTTATCATTAAAATATGTCAATTTAAGACTTTATTAAAAAACATACTAAATATAATAATTCCTACTATCTTGTTTAAGTACATAGATAGTTGAGTATTGTTAACCATCAGCTGAAATGAGAGCAGGATTATTTCAAAAAAATTTTAAAATTATTTTTATTTAAAAAAACATATTTTGTTAGAATTTTATGAAATAAATAATTTGAAACTTTTAAAGTATTAGGTAAATTTTAGAATTTTTATAAAAAGAAGTATAAAAGTGTGAATTATCAAACATATTAAATCATACATATATGCATATTCATATAATATATATTACTTTGAGAAATTGATTTTAAAGTTTGAAGAAAATATAGTCACTAAGTTGAAAGTAAAACCTAGATTTTCAAAAGTAAAACTTATATTTTCACAATCACAGGTTCTAAAATCAACTTTGCACTAGAGTCCAAAAATAATAGATAGTTTTTACTGAAATATATGTCAAACTTACACACATATTCTCCAAACGACTAATTTACATCAATAATATATATATTGAATTAAAGTATCTCATTTACACTTCAGAAAAATATTTACAACTTGAGAGAACTTATTGCATTAAACTTTTTCTTCACTTGAGCATTCATTGAGCATCGAATAAGCATTCATTGAGCATCGAATAAGCATTCATTGAGCATTGAATAAATATTCTTTGGCAAATTAAACTCATCTCCTTCTTTATAACTTCAACTGTAATGAGACAAAAATAAGAATTAATTTCTTTCATCCACCAAAACCTATTTAAGATTGATTGCAAGCTTGAAATAGCTTGTGTTTTGAGTGTTTGGTAAGAAACACTTATATAAGATTACATGAGTTTTTAAAAACTTAGGAGAAGATTACAAGAGCCTTTGAAAATTTGGAAGAAAGTTACAGGAGCCTTTGAAAATTTGAGAGAAAGTTATAAGAGCATTTAAAAACTTGGGAGAATGTTATAAAATCCTTTGAAAACTTGGGGGAAGGTTACAAGATATTTGGAAAACTTGAGAAGGTTACAAGAGACTTACAAAACTTGGAAGAATTGTAAAAACTTGTCTCTTGCCCATTAAAAAAAGTCAATAATAGAGTAACAATTCAAAGAGAAAGCTTAAAGAGAGTGGACGTAGGCGGAAAAACTGAACCACTATAATTCCAAGTGTTCAATCTTTTAATCCCTAATATTTATATTATTCATGCTCTTTTTATTCTATTTTTATTGCCTTTAAATTATCTAATTTGATTTTGTTGTTCTATTCATGATAAACTATTAAATAATTATACTTTTAGTGCATTTGAGTAGAAGAGTTACTGTTCACGTATTTTTTAAAATTTTAATTTCAGTACAACATATTTTCTGTAATAGCTAATATTTTTAAGTTGTTTTGAACAAAAATAAATATTTGAAAATATTAAAGAGGTCCAATTCACCCCACCTAGACCTAGATTTGAGATTTACAAGTATGATACAATTCATATTTCGTAATAGAATTCAAAACGTAATTACTTAGCTAATATAAACCAAGCTATTCGGACAGATTAAGAAATACTGATTATTCACATTGAAATAACTTTAAATTAAGTTGAGAATTGAAAAATATATGTATATAATTCAATTAATAAAATTATTTTTAAAAAAAGAAAATATGAAAAAATGGTGTAAATTGAAGAGATGGCAAAAGAATAAAATAGATAAGATGCATTTGCATTGAAGGGAAAGTAAGCATTAGAAGGTAGAAAAGCCAGCCTTGATTTGGGTCACTGACCACTTGATTTGGGCCCATATTTTACAAACACTCCATTACTTGCTTTTCTTGTTTGCAGAGTCTTTTATGTTTTTGTTTTTTTCATTTCACATCAAATGTATGTATAATTTCTTGCAATTGATTTAATATGCTTTTGAATCAATTGAATGAATAAAAAAATGTTAGTGATATATATAAAGAAAAAGTGGGAATGGGCCAAATTATTATGAATGAGAAGAAAATTAATACAAAATTACAGTTTGATTAATTGTGTCTTCCACAAAGAAGATTGAAGGATTCAAATGCAAATGCAAATGCAATTATGAAATGGATAAATATATATATATATATATATATATATATATATATATATATATATATATTATTCCTTTTTTTAAAAAAAAATAATTAATTAATTAAAGTTGTTGATAGTAATGATTAAAAGGGAAATATGTGGGTTTTAAGGAGGCATCTTAAAAATCCCATTAATCTTATCTATTAAAATTCTAATGTACTAAAATTCATTTGTTAAATTGAGTGGGCTCTAAGTAGGTCAAGAGCAACAAACTTTGCTAAAAAAACCAACTCCACTTCTTCATTACCCATTGAGCAATTGTCTTCTTTTTTTCTTTTTTTTTTTTTAAATAATTATATACTTATTATTTTCACATTATAAAAATTAAATAATAAAAATATGAATAACTTTAAGAAAAAAAAAATGAGAATGAAATTAGTAGTAGAAAAAGAATGAATGAAAGTGGGATGAATTAATGACTATGTTTTCCTTTTGAAAGACGTACGGATTAATAGATTAAAAATACTAAGGTGAGATTCCAACTACTCATAAGGAGGGCCAACAAAAAGCTGAGATATGATGGTTGATATATATATATGATGTAGTCTCAGCAATGACATATTCCTCCTCTTCTCTCATGGACCACCATTAACGATACTTAATTCTATTACTTTGCTGGACAATAAAGACACCATACACCACTGTCTTTGGATCTGGGACACCTGAGAGAAAACCCTAGAAACTCTTCCCCTTTAATGCTTGCGAGAATCCGTACCTACACTAACACACACCACCTCCACGTTTGCTAGCCCTACACGTGTTCAAGAGAAAAATGCTATTGCTAATCAATGACACGTAAAGAATGATTAATTAGTGGCCTCCATGTGCTAAAGCTGATAACGCAACAAAACATATATACACACACACACACAAACAAGAGAAGCTAGCCAAGAAAGAAAGAACTAATCCAGCTTGGAATTGGTTAAAAGATGGTAAAGAATAATAATACTAAGGACACAATACCCACTTGTCCACTATCCACGTTTCAATGGTTTTGTGATGGTTAAGCATTGAAAAAGATATATGGTTATTGATTAGGGTTGTTTTTTTTTTTTTTTTAATTTTGATTATTAAATTTTAAAACCCTAAAGATACAAAACTTAGCTGTTGTCAAGATTTCTTGCTTTTAAGCATAGAGAATAATCCTACTTTATTGTGTTTCTAGTGGAAGTGGCATTCTTATAGAGGTTTTGCCTTCCAATAGAAAAGCATTAAAGGCAGGCTCCATCTTATATTCATCTCTCCTTGTCGATTTCTTTTTAAGTATTTGCTTTCACCAATGGGTGTGTATATATATATATACTATTCATCATATTCGTGTAGGGCAATTCAAATTTAATATTTATAATTAAAAAAAAAGAAAAAAAAACCCATATCATTTCATTTTATTTATTAAGATTATATATATTGACCGTTAATTTTTATACATAAATAGTGTATGTAATGTTAAGCACCTTGAAGTTTGGGCAAAATATAATATATAAATGGGATTTAAGTAATATAAGATACAAACTTAATGGCCTAAATTAAGGCGGAAATCAAGGAATGCTGAAATCTAAGTAAAATAAAGTATATAATAATGAAGAAAAACAAAAGGTATAGAAATAAAGGGCAAATGGGGAAAGAAGGTGGCAGTGTGTGACTGTGAGGAGGGAAACAAGAAAGGAGAGTGTATAGATGTGGGGATATACAAGAGACTGGGTGGAAGAAGACAAAGACTCCCATGGGATATGATATGACATAGAAGAGCACTCACAATCTAGAGAAACACGCATCCCTATCTTTCATCTTTGTACATTATGGACGTCGGAGACCTTGTTAGGGCCTACCCCAGCACATGTGGCCATCAACTTACCCATTATGCAAGAATTAACGTGGTTTGCTTATTTCTATTATTATTTACTAATAAATAATATTATAAAAATATTTATTAAAAACATTACATTATAGTTATTTCATATTTTCAATAGCATATAATAATAATAATAATAATAAATTTTTTGCAATTTATATATTAAAATTATCAATTAAATTTTAATTTTTTTAAATTCTTATTAATTATATATTTTTTTTCTATAAAAACATTATAATAATGTTAAATTATAAAAAAATTCAAGATTTGATTGGTAATTTTATAATACAAGTAAATTTGTAAAAAAAATTCTTTGGCAATTATCCCTAATATCGATTTTTCTCTAAAGGGGAAAAGAAAGTGGATAATATTGTAAATGGCTCAAACTATACGAAATTGCCTCTTTTTTATAAGAAGGGGAAAAAAAGAAGAGAGAAACTTGTGGCAAATAGAATTAAGCAAAACCATCAACAAGGCCAATAACATTTATGTGTAATCATGGCGATAATATCTATACATGCTTCAACAATAATACCCATAAGAGGGTTTTCATTATTCTTGCTGCAAATCCATCTATATAAAATAATGGGACAACCAAACATACCCTTTAAAAGGGAGTAATGAAAATGAAAATTTATGTAAGAAAATAAAGAAGATTAAAAGATTTTTGTTCTATGATTTGTTAAATTGGGAGATAAAATCTTGATTAGCCAGATCAAAAAGAGGGAAATCTAGCTAGTTAATTAGCAGATTACAAATGGGTTTTGTTTAATTAGGATCTAAACATAGTTGGAAGATGGGAAACAAGAGTTGCAAGTGTCGGGATAAACATGACACCCATTAGTTTAATCCTTTTGTTAGTGCCATAATGTAAGATTAAAAAGTTTATTGAAAGTCATAAACAACTCAAAAAGCATATAAAGGAATCCCAACCCACACCATGCGCATCTTCTTCCCTTTTTTATTTCATTAAGTAACGCCAAAGCTTAGGACACAATTAACTTAAGCTGCCAGCTTAGGAGAATCTCTCTCTTTTCATCCTTATCCTTTCTTATTACCACCTTTGTCAAATGCTTTAATATATCATTATTTGCCCAATTACTAATTAAGCTTATTATCTCTCTACTGCTTAAACTATCACCAACTTCATTTAGAAATAGTCCATTCTTCTACAGAACCCATTCCCTCTTAGCATATGAATAAGAAGTTGTAGTTGTCACTAGGGTTGGGTAAAGTTTGCTTCTTTTGGGTTTTAATTCTTTTTAAGAATTATAATCACATTCAATTAAATTTGAATT
>CAOGCB011293410.1:0-12844 GCA_948266635.1 Cnidoscolus chayamansa | reverse complement strand
GGCTAGTATATTGAGTCAGTTAAAATTAATGCTCAGTCCAAAAAAGGCTTTTTCTTTAAAAGGCCCCAGCATAACAATGCCTCAGCTATAGTAGTGTAGCCAGCTACAGAAATCCAGAATATTAAAATCCTCTCAATCTTTGGACCATATGATTCTCAGCTAGTTCCTTGTTCTTACCCTCATCCTCCTAACACATTCAACAAGTACTTGACAAAGTGATTGATATTCGCTCCAAAAACATAAAATATATATATGTTAAACCCTTTCATATTCTCTAGCATCTTGTCAGACATAACTTGCATTGAATTATTTTTCTCTTTTTTCTTTATGCAGCTTTTTTTTTCCCAGTTCACTGAGAGACGAATCTAAGCAATATAATTCTGTTAAGAACAAAAAACGCTTCTTAATTCTGACCAACTGCAATGATAACTCTCCACATGAATGACAAAGTTTAACCTATTTACTTAGTCTCAAAGAAAATTTCCTCCAAAACTAAGCTTAAGAAAGTGCAACAGCTTTTTCCAGCGACATCAATTTTAAGTTCTGCACTGTGAACAGTCGGAAACCGGACATCTGGTCTCACAGTGAAAATTGGAAAAGTGTCATCTAGTTTTAAGCATTTAGTGAGATATGTAAAGGGAAACGAGCTTCTGGATCTGGTGATGTAACAAATTAGCACTACAAAAGAAATAAATTTATTTTCAAATGAGATTTGCAAGAAAAGAATTTAAATGAATCAATGCATGATTCTATTTTAAAAATGATTTCATTCCAAATATGAAAATTGAAAATTGACAAGAAAATTGAATTCTTTTCAAAATTGTTAATTCCAAACAGGGGTAACAACGATAAGAAATAATTCCATTTTAATTCGTTCGATGAACTGAATGTATGATGCTCCATCTCAAATGTTACTAAAAATTAGCATCCCAAGCGAATAATCACATTCTGGTTCAAAAACTATGGAAAGGAACAAGGGCAATGAACCAGCAAGCATGGAATTTTACCAACATGCCTCTTACGCCTTTCGATTGAGTCGCTTCCTGAGCTTCTTGTACTTGTGTTTGTTCATCTTCTTCTTCCTCTTCTTCTTCACACTATCAGCCCACACTTTCCTCGCATGATCAGTATAGTTTCCATCAGAATCAGCCCCAAAAGCCTTCCATTGATCAAAATCAGTGATGGAACAGGGGTTCAAGCAATATACAAATGGGAAATTGGGGAAATACAAATGCAGGGGTTTAGTAGGGTTTTGAGGTATTGGATTGGTCGCTATGGCATTGGAGTCGCAGAGAGGAAATAAGTTGTTTAAGAACGCGGGTTTGGTAGAGGGAAGGACGGGATTGTATAGCAGTGGAGTTTTGATGGATGATGCTATGATTCTAAGAGATGGCGTCTTTTTTCTGGCGAGCTGATTAATTATGCTCGCCATTGGTGGTATAATCGCATTCACCACGGAAGCCGAGACGACCGATTCTTATGAAACCTAACTCAGAGAGATGTGAACTTAACGGTGTCGTTTGACATGGTAATGATTAAAAGTTAAAAAGATGCCCTCACGCAGGATCGAACTACGGACCTTCAGTTTACAAGACTGACGCTCTACCACTGAGCTATAAGGGCCTTTCTTAAAAGGTTTGACACTATCAATAAACACTATCACTCCCAAGTCCAAAATCTTTATTATTTATTTTAATGAAAGAAACTCAAATTCTGTAATTAAATAAATTTTTTTTATGTTACAATTAGCTTTAATTGAAATCTAAAGTTGAGACCAACAATTTCATAGGTAACTTTAATCCATTGTTCTATAATTATACAAATTGCTATAACGCAAAACACGTTATATCAAACAGCTAAATAAACAAAGCCTAAGTTTAAAAGGTATGCATTTTTATATGCTTCTTTATTCTCACAGGCTTACTGTACTTAACTAGTGCTTGATTTGAGACAACATGCACCTTATATCCTTGCTGTTAGGCCTTTGTTTTGGGTCATCCAGAGTGCAAAAGCAAGCGATTTTCAGCACCAGCAACATTTGCTCATCGTACCCTTTTCCTGTCAGGCTCTGATCTATTGCTTGCAATGGATTTTCGGATGTCAGGACATTCCTCATCCACTTCACCAGACTCATTTCTCGGGTGGTTTGAAAGAACTGATCAGATGGAAGCTTTCCTATCACTAGAACCCCAAGCACCACGCCAAAGCTGTAAATGTCACACCTTTCTGTGAACTTGAAAGTTTGATGATACTCTGGTGCTATATATCCCACGGTTCCTGCAACATTGGAAGTTGTGATATGTGTATTTGTATCTGGGATCGCCTTTGCGAGTCCAAAATCTGCAATTCGAGCTTCCATGTCATCATCAAGAAGGATGTTTGCTGGCTTTAGATCTCGGTGAATAATACGTGGACTATGATTCATGTGAAGGTATTCAAGCCCTGATGCTACTCCTAACGCAATTCTATGCCTGGTAAGCCAATCCAATTCTCTAGTTCCCTCTGAAACTTGATTCAACACGTCTTGCAAACTACCATTCTTCATGAATTCATACACAAGGTAATGGCAATCGGGCCGCGGGACATGTGCCAACAGAGGAAGGAGGTTCCTATGTCGAATTTGACCGACTGTATTTATCTCAGATCGAATTTGCCTCATTTTCTTGTTCAGAAGCTTACTGTCTTCGTCAGTCAGTTCTGCAGCGTCTCTTGGAGGTTGGATGACCTTCTTTATTGCAATCATTGTTCCATTACTTCCAGGTAGTTGAGCTTTGTACACTTCCCCACATCCACCTCTTCCAATGACTTCCAGATTAGCAAGCCCATCTTCTTTCTCCAAGAAACCCAAATACTCTGCTTTCTTTATCACATGAGGACTAAAGATTGCTGGCCCTGAGTCTCTTCTTCCACCTCTTATTGCCGCCAATCCTAACTTGAACATCAGCGAAAAAACAAACCCGGATATACTTCCGGCAACTGCTCCGGCGAGAAATCCAAGGATCCACCCACTTAGCTTCCTTTTGCTATTGTTTTTCTTGGAATGTTCATATATTGTCGAGGATGGGCTAGGAGCTTGAGCAGAAGCCGAAGTTGCAGTTGGTCCTGCTGCAGAAACATTTGAGCGTGCTTTGGTTGTATTATTCTCAGCTAATATGTAACGTTTTGGGTATTGAGACGCCGTGGATCCAGCCCTGCTCATCAGCGGCACAGGTCCCTCAAGAAAGCTATTTCCAGAGAAGTCAAAGAATTGGAGATTACGAAATGAACGTATTGATTTAGGAACAATCCCTGTAAAGAGATTGTTTGCAAGAGAGAGACGTTCCAAGTTGGGGAATTGCTTCAAGAAACTCAAATTACCAGAGAATTTATTGTTGGAGAGGTCAAGAATTCGAAGACGTAAAAGTTTCGATAATTGAGATGGAAGTTCACCGGAAAACTGATTGTTTCCCAGGTCAAGAATTTCCAGTTTGTTGCAGTCCGCAATCTGGGGAGGGACATGGTCAACTAGTTGGTTGTTAGGAAGAGAAAGTTCTTTGAGCTCCGAAAGTCGACCAATCGCCGGAGACAAGGACCCAGCGAGGCGTTGAGACTTAAAGATGAGTCTGGTGATTTTGAGCACATAAGTGTTGTTGTCAGAGAGTCTCCTCTCGCAGAAGACACCTGGGTGATTGCAAGGGGAGGTGGAGGGGCTGCGTTGAGCATTGACGCCCAAGTCTTTGCGGACGACGGAGAAGGCTTTGAGGTCTGAAGGATCAAGACTCACTCTTGCACGAGTGAGGAGGAGAAGGGAGAGGAAAGTGAGGAGGGAAAGAGAGAGCTTATGAGGCATGAAGGCCATTTCTAACGGTGGTTGCCGTAGAAGCTTATAACATCGGAGTTTTTATAAGGGTTCCATATTTTTCAAGGTAGTTAGTGTTTTTTATAAGCCAGAACCGTGTGGAAAAATTGGGACAGTGGACCCACAATCCATTTAAATCTGATTTTATCTAATCTCTTTATTTTGTTTTGTTATGGCCTTGTAAAAATAAAATTAAAAATTCAAATTATATCTAAAAATGGTATCTTACAGGAATTCTTATGTATAAAATGAAAAGCTATGATTATTCAATCAAAATAGTATGATTATTGTTTTCTTCATATTATTTTCCGTTACTAAAAAAAATTATTCACTCTGATGATTTAAATAAAAAAGTTGACAACTTTTGTCACTGTAAATGGAGATTCATTTGGTGGGTACAGCACACATTCCATGTGGCGATTTTCATTTGGAAATTCATCTCTACTCAAATATTTATAAAATAGTCCTGGAAACCCTAAACTAGGTTTAATTTGTTGAATTTGAGAAACTGTGAACTAATTTAACCTTTGATGTGTGTGAGTAATGGGACTCAACCCATGTACAGGTCTGAACGTATCCCACGCGGCGGCCTAAATGGAATTCGAATAGAAACTTCCCAGAAAAACACAAGTCAACATACGTAGATGTGTAGTTCACAGCGAGTCAAGTCAACAAGCGAGTGTCATGAGTCTTCAAGCTACTTTCAGCCGTTGGATCAAATAGTTCATCAGACGTTAACTTCCAAACAGGTTTAATTATTTGATTTCTTTATTAACACCATTTGTTAATAAGTCAACGTTATCTTTAGAACTGGATTTAAATTTTAATCAGGAATAAGTAAAAAAAAGAAGAATCAATTGTTGGATTGGTGAACTGGAGGGAGGAAATGGGACCCATCAATCCGTCTGCTTAGGGCAAACTCCATTCCTGAAAACGTTATTGGCAGAGACTTTTGCGTTTACTTGGACTTTGCTACACTAATTAACACGTCTATCAATTCTTAACGGTCACCGTCCTATCTCAACTAATAAAATTGAAACAATCCAATTTATTGAGAATTTAAATTAAATTTATTTTTTGTATAATTATCCAATTTAAGGCCCGTTGCTGCTCCAGGCTACAGCTGAAGCATTGTCCAATAGCATTTCAAAGTGTATTTACCATGTCTTGCTGGTTTCCTTTTGGGCTTAGTGTTGTAAAGGCCCATTAAGATTACAAAAAGAAATAGATGATGTGTCGTAATTGACCGACTGACACGTGTACTGAGAGCGAGTGCCTCTCTCGTATGTTTGCGTGGCACAGCAGTGTGGCTCGTAGCCTGCTCTCTTCGCTTTCATCCTCGTCTCACCGTCGCACCAGCGCTCCACATTTTCCCACTCTCTCTTCTTTCAATCTCCCTCCAAAACGCAACTGCTTCTTCTCGGCTGCCTCTCTCTTCTTCCGAATGGAGGTCACCACATACTCTCTCTCTCTCTCTCTCTCTTTCTATCGTTACTTGAATTTTCATTTCATGTATTCTTCGATTCTCGTCATCTTTATTGCTGAGAATACAATGGATGAAAGCATGTATTCCGTTGCTAAATTCATCACTAATACTTCAGTGATGAGGTGACGAGGTTTACAACGACGCATTAGTATCTGTTGCTTAAATTATTTATAAATTAGCAACGGATTGTGCCCCTCAGCGTATCGACATAGTAATGGTGGTTCGATCAAGTCAATAGGACATAGGTGAGACATGCTTTGCATTTAAGACCTATCAAGTAGGACAATCGAGTTACTAATTATATGATGGCTTAACTGTGGAGTTCCTCATAATTTGAAGCCTAATTCATAGGCAAGGGGATAATTTTGGGATATTAAAGCCTGTTAGGAGAGGGGCAAATTCAATCGGAAGATCATAAATTCATATTTTCATGTGGGTGAATCTTAAGGAGTTTCAAACTAAAATCATATTTGCTTACCTGTTATGAAAAGATGTATTTTCATGTACTATATTGACACAACATCATGGATTATAATTTATGCGACTTAAAAGATCTCTACTTAACAACTCTTATTGGAAATGGAGTGGAGGTTATAGACTTGCAATATGAGAAGTGGAAGGTAGATACTGCTAACAATGTGTTCTCTCTTGACGAATGGTTTCAACTGTGGGATGAACACATTTGAATGTAGCATTGAATACATGTTTAGAGAGTTTCCAGAATTGAGGTCCATCACAGTTTTTTCTTCAATTGTATTAAAAAAAAAAAGAAAAAACTATTCGAGTTAAACTTTGTTGGCTCTGTTTGGGGGAACAGAGGTGGAGAAGAATAGCTTTACGAGAAAGTTGGTTGTGAAAACTATGTTTAGCTCGTAGTAAATCTAATCCTCTTTCGGTGCTTTATGTGTATTTTAATGAAAATTTATGTATAGTTAGGTGGATTTTCCATGTACTATTGATCATTGTTACTGGGGTTTGACTGCTTTGTAAATGGTCCTCAAATTTGTGCACAAGCCCGAGGTCCTCGTACGATCAAACGTTTTGTTTTCCAAAATGCTGCATGTACTTTGAGATTTCAATTCTATATTTTCAACAGAGTTCAATGCATTTCAGTGATCTTTCCATTTAAACGATTTAGAATATGTTAGCATTCCCAATTGTTCTTTTGACAATTGAACTTTTATTATTCCATTTTTATTCTAACTTTGAATTGAATAAACTATTTCCATAATTGACAGCATTTCTGGGCTGGAAGTACCATTAATAAGAATAAAACCATGGTAGAGCATTTGCAGCACTATGGAGTAATCAGCTCAAAAAAGGTGGCAGAAGTTATGGCAACTATTGATAGGGCTTTATTTTTGCCAGATGGAACTTCAGCCTATGTTGACAGCCCCATGCCAATAGGTTACAATGCCACTATTTCTGCACCTCATATGCATGCAACATGCCTTCAGTTGTTGGAGAAGCATCTAAAACCTGGCATGCGTGCTTTAGATGTTGGCTCAGGTTCTTTTCCTTATATCCATCCAGCTTCTGTAAAATCAATCACTGGCGGAGTTGATGGTTATTTTTGCTTAGCTGTTGAACCATTTGGAGGATAATGATCAGATCTCTCTTGCTCTCTCTCCTTTTGGTTATTTTCGTCTTGTGACGGTAGAAAGGGAGGTTTAATTTACTCAATATCTTGACTGTACGTAGCTTTGTCATTACTAGGATGATGATCACTAACATTGTTGATTTTTCCTGTGATTTTTCTGCCTTTGCCACAGTATTCTCTCTGCTTCTAACAAAATTATTTCCCTCCTCTTAGGAACTGGGTATTTAACAGCTTGCTTTGCTATGATGGTTGGACCGCAAGGTCGAGCTGTTGCCTGTTGGTGTGGAACATATTCCAGAGCTGGTTACGTCTTCAATCAAGGATATTGAGAAGAGCGCAGCAGCTCCATTATTGAAAGAAGGTTCTATCTCGATGCATGTTGGTGGTATGATCTTGTAATCTCTTCCAAAGGACCTTCTTTCCCTTGTATGGCATAAAACTTGTTAACAATCCAGTACTAATAGATGATGTCTGATTGCTGATATGTTTGGGAATCTTATCCATTGGTTATCAATGCCTTTATTGTCTTTGGGTTTATTTGATAAATCCATCTTTCTTGTTGAAAAAAAGTCCAGATGCATAGAATGAATTATGATTAAGAATTTGATGGTTGCGTTAATGGGGTTAGATGGAAGACGAGGTTGGCCAGAGTTTGCACCTTATGATGCCATACATGTTGGTGCAGCTGCACCGGAAGTCCCACAGGAGCTTGTTGACCAGTTGAAGCCTGGTGGCAGAATAGTGATTCCAGTTGGTAACATGTTACAAGCTTTGGAAGTCATCGACAAGAACCAGGATGGTTCCATGAGTGTCCGGAGCGAAGCTTCTGTTCGGTATGTTCCTTTAACAAGTCTAGATGCCCAACTAGGGGGTTACTGATCCTGGGATGTCTACTTCTGGAAGTCTATGGTTGTAGGGAAATAGTTATATATGTTGGTTTGATCCATAGAATAGAAGTTTTTGTACACTTATCCAGGTTACGCCCTTCTGCTGTTGTATAAGCATGCTTTGATCTCGAAGGATACGCCCTCTTGCTATTGTAATAAGCAATGCTTGATCTCAATACCTTTGTTATGGGAGGTCTCTGCTTTGGTGGGCTTGTAAATATTAAAATGTTATGATCTAATCAAAATCTTTGATTAAACTATTCGCAAAATGAGCTCTGATATAATAGTGTTTTCAAATGATATCACAAAATGAGCTCAAGAAGCACAATGCCACCGTATGCTAAACTATTCGCAAGCGATCAAGGCTTCTTCTATAGTTTAAACTAAGAGTTAAAAGAAGAGTTCGAGTGGAAAAAAATAATTTAATTCAATTCCATTGAAGATAGAAGCTTTTAACAGCATGTTTGGATTTCTTTTGGCTCTGCGAGTATGCAGACTAGCTCAGGCAGAAACTCAAATAAACGAGAGACCTCAATATACAAATTCAATCTCTCTGAAATTGCATTCGCCTTGTAGCTTGATGGCCAGTAATCCATCCACTGCACTGTATGTGAAATCCACTTCCTTATTCTCAACCATACAATACTTTGGCTTACTGCTCGAGTAGACTCCAAATCTGCCACAACCTCTCCCTTTTATTTTGATACTGCATTCTGAGGAATCTGTAATCCTGCAGTTTACAGCTTCTACTGCTCCTCCTGAGTTATACATATCCAGCAATCCTATCGGGGCAAAATTAATATCCTGACCAAAAACCTGTCATGCATATTGGCATAGTTTTGAGTTGAGACAGGAGACGAAAAATTTTGAAGAGAGAAAAGTTTATGCTTTTACCGACCCTGATTGGAGAGATGGTGTATATTTCGCATCTAAGGGTGTGTAAGGACACTTCAAGACTTGCATTCTTTGGCAGCACAGAAAGAGATCCTGTAACAACATTAAATAATTTAAACAACGATTCTACATAAGTTGGTTTTATACAGAAGCCATCTAATGAAATAACAAATGAGGAAACTAAGAGTTTAACCTGAATTAAAGGCATACACTGCACACTCCCCATTCCAATCTTCATCTGCAACCTCTCTGAGAAATTCAACATCGGTAGGCCTCATTTTTCCTGAAAGAGGTGAAGGTGTCGATAGACCATTCGACATTTCTCCAGCTACTTGTTTCATAGGCCAACTTCCTGCTCCTTGGCAATTGAAAATGCCAATGACCCCAGATAGCTTGTTCAAGTTCCATATTTTCAACAAACTGTAGTAAAAGTGAGAATAAAGCTATTAGTAAAAAAGATTTAGTTTAGGTTATTGGTATTCCAGTTAGACGAAAGAATTTGGGATTAAGTTTGTACCTTTTTCCATCCATGACAGGATCTACAAATAAACAATCTCTAGTTGGACGGCCAGCGTATCTAGCTCTCAGAATAGACCCATCAGGCATTACAAGCTTCTTCAGGAGTTTGAAATCATGATTTCCTGGCTTGTCACTGTAAGCATACCGAAAAGATTTCCATAGACTTAGTTTCACATCGGAAAATAAATAATTAAGCATTGGCTAGAATTTTCTTCTAGAGATGTATTAAATCAGGAAAAGGTAGTAACTTTGGCTCACCTCACATAAATTGCACATCCACCCAACGCTCTTGCTGCACCATGGAATTCAGCCGTCTCATGTTCACTCTGGGAAATAGCATGAATATGAAAATTTAGCTTCTATGACGGAAGCCAATGCCTATCAGTAGCATGTATATGAACATTTACTTCCATATATATGGAGCTTTGGCTCATTAGGATGCAATAAAATAATTGATGCTGAAGAGTTTGTACCAATTGGTAGCTAGTTGTAAGTTGCCGATCATTCATTTTGGATCTAAAATTTTATCTACCATATCTATACTCTTCCAGCAAGATAAGGGCATGTGGAAAGAAAACCATCAATATGCAAAGACAACTCACATGAAACATGTCCCAGTCTGGAACCACAATCTCCCCAAGAAGAAGACTGTTAAAAGCTACAGAGGCAATATGTAAGGTCTGAAATGTTGGTTCTCTTGGCATGAAATCTTCTGATGCTCTTGCAACTGCACTTTTCCTTGAACTGGAAATCAACAATGGCTCAACTGAGGATTACAACCCAATTCTGATTATTAATGGGTATGATGTTCTTTGAAATGAAAAGAGCAGGCAAACCTGTATATTGAGTCCGAGTTGTGACTCATGCAGCAGATTAGGTTATTGTCTTTGAAGTTTCTGGCAACAGATTGCTCAAGTGCTTCCTGATACTGCCTAGTCAATGTCACACGTCCCCCACGCCCAGAACCTAATGTTTCGATCAAATTCTGAACATCCACCTTGACTCCATCTACATTGATGCTTGCTAGATAGCTATGGAGATCGTTGTAAAAGTCAAAGATCTTGCTGGGATCAATGACTCCAACTCCATACTTTTCCAAGCTGTCCATGGCAGTGTCTCTTTGATTCCCTATGTTACCTGGGGACTGGATCGGATATACGAGCTTTGGGTTGTACTTCTTCATTGCTTCAGATGATGGCATGACGCCTCCCCAATACCCAGCTAAAGCATGCCAGACATAAACAAATCTGCATCAATTGAAATTGTTCTCTGCTTAATTATGCTATTAACAGCTGAAAAATCTTTACAGGAGTGTTTAGAGATTGAACATCCATATCTGAAACTCACTTTAGTCCGTATTTTTCTTTGATATTATCAATAAACTCGTGGAGATTGGCACAGGTACCATCTGAGCCTAAACTCTTGAACTTGCTGTTTTCTTTGATGTCAACCAATCTAGTTGCAAACCTGTACAAATTAGAAATTTTATGATTAATAAGACAAGATTAAATTTAGGACCAAGCATAAAATCATGCTAAAAGATAGTACTTACTGTGTCCCTTCAAGAGGGCGTTCACCCTCTTTGCAGAACTCATTTACTGTCTCTTGCCATCCATCGTCGATAATGAGAAATCTTGGTGAACAACCACCTTCCAAGAATCTGTTACATATGCTCATTACACAGACAGATCGGGATTGCTTTTAAACCTAAAGAATAAAGGTCTCAAATAAATGTCATTGTACCTCTGAAGACCATCTTCGACTCCTTGTGGATTAACTTTAGAATGAAATGCATCCCAAGTGCACCATCCAAACCAATCTAGGTGTGCAGGGGGCTGCAAATTAAACAGATAAAATTGTTCAATTGAAATGAAATGTTAGTGATCACCTAAAGCTTAAAGATTTTTTGTAACTTACCTTCTTGTTTTCGATATGGCTGAATGTTCCCTTGTGCTTCTCCAATATCCTGCATCAATAAACATATATGACGGCGATCATTCAAACATCTGCTAAACAAATAAAACCATAATTCTGATCTTGAAGAGACATACTTGATAGAATTCTTGAGGAGCTCAAAAGGATTATCCCCTGAGTTTACAAATAACGCTTCGAATGCCTGGGAGGTCTGAACATTAGCGTCTCCTAAAGAAAACACAGAAGAAAATTAATACGTTATGGGCAATGTAAATTATGAAATTGAATTTCCTGAAGTAGTATCTTTTGGTAGAACGAACCACTTTCAATGCAGAACTGGAGCTGATTCGCAGAAGTTCCCTGCAAGCTGGATCGAAATTGTCCGTCCAACACAGGCAACAACAGAATATAGAAGGTGTAGCCAGTTGATGTCTCATAAGAAAGCTCATCATGTAGGGCAGAGTCCTCAGATGCTTCTAGCATAAGCATTTGAGTTTCCATGGGGATTTCACAACCAGATTTCCCCACACGAGGTATCATCCACCAGATTTTGACTCTAAAGAGGCACAAGAACCTGTATCCCCTGCAAGGACAGAGTAGATTGAAATGAAATTATTAGATATAAGCAGGAAACAGAGATATATTAGAATGGAACAGAACCAGAAACTTACTCGAGAACTCCAAGGTTAAAGACGTGACGTGAACTAGAAGTGGAAGAAGTGGCACCGATGAAAGCAGAGTCGGAGGTGGCCTCAGAAATGACGACGTTTTGTGGAACTTGAGTGAGCAGTACCTTACCTCTGACCCTGAGGCAGCCATTCTTGATGCTAGGCAAGGCAGTGATAGTCATCTTTATAGATCAATATAAGCAATGCTCTTTGAAACAAGACACAAATGTAAAATTGTGTGAGATTCGAAATAGCCAACGTCAAGAGAGACGATTAGGGGACATTAATTACGATTTTTTTTTCCTTGAAAAAAAAGAAAAGAAAACGTGAAGAGTTGGAAAGTTGAAATTGAAGTTGGAGGCAGGCAGCATTTTCTTGGGTGGATAAGAACAGGGGACGAGAAAATATAAGTTTCCCTGGGAAAGACTGCTATAGTAATAATAATAATAATAACAAGAAGAATGGTTAATAACTATTTAGACACTAATACTAAATTTTATAAAATTAATTTTTTAAATTATTCTGATTTTTAAATATAAATAAATAAATTTAATAATAATTTTGAAATAATAATGATACACATGAATAATAATAATAATTCATGCAGCTAATAAATCACATAAATTAAAATAACACGTGGGAAGGCTAGAACATTTTGGAAGGGCCCAGCATGAGATGAGCTGGCGACATCCAAGGACCAATGTGATTTAAGATTTGAAATTGACGTGTCATTGAGATGGATCACACTCATCGTTTTGGCTTTGACTTTCATCAAGTAGACCAAATCACATGCCAGGTGCCATTACCCACTCTGATTTTGAAAAGTATATATATATATTTTCAGAGCTATACTTTTACTTATTTTCCTTAAATTAATTAATTCTTGAATTTATATATATTATATATATATTTATGATTAGAATGCACATTAATTAATTTTCATATTTAATTCACATTAAAATTATAAAATGCCTAACACATTTGATGGAAAAGGAATGAGTGTATCCTATCATTTTAAAATAATATTTTATTTATTGT
>CAOGCB011293356.1:0-10134 GCA_948266635.1 Cnidoscolus chayamansa | reverse complement strand
CGGAACTGAAGCATCAATTGATAAAGGCAGATATCAAAGATTGGTTGGAAGACTTCTTTATCTTTCTCACACCAGACCAGACATTGCTTATGCAGTCAGTGTAGTGAGTCAATTTATGCATGACCCTAGAGAGTCTCATATGCAGGCTGTCTTCCGAATTTTGCGCTATCTAAAGTCAGCTCCAGGGAAATGTCTTCTTTTCTCAAAACATGATCATATTCGGATTGAAGCCTTTACAGATGTAGAGTGGGCAGGGTCTCTAGATGACAGAAGATCAACCACTGATTATTGCACCTTTCTAGGAGGTAACCTAGTCACTTGGAGGAGCAAGAAGCAGAGTGTAGTTGCTAGATCAAGTGCAGAAGCAGAATACAAAGCTATGGCTCAAGGTGGGGGGAAATGGGAGCACAAAACTCTTATTCCATACCAATGTGGGATTCAACACACCCCCTCATGCCTAGACCAATTGGATCGTGAAATACAAACGGGAGACCCATCACGTAGCCCAAACACAAATGAGAGGCCCAACATTGGATAGGAGGCTTTGATACCATGTTAAGAAAATAGGTTTGGCCTAACTCCATTCCAAAAGCTAGCTCAAGGAGGGAGGGGTACTCAAGGCCTTATAAGGGGCACACAACTCATATTCCAAACCAATGTTGGATTTCAACACCAAGAATGCCCAATATCTGTTTTGGTAGATTCGGGAAGCACACATGATTTTACTAGTAAACATAGCTCGAATTCATCTACAAGTCGATCCAAAGTAAATTTTGCAAGTTGTAGTGGAGAATAGGCAAAAAGTTCCTTGTGATGGAGCTTGCACTGAAAAATTACAGATTCAAGGTAAGATCTTCCGTATAGAATTTTTTATCTTACCTTTGGAGGGCTTGGATATGATGTTAGGAGTAAATGTTAGGAGTAACCTTAGGTCCCATATGGTGGGACTTTGAGATACTTACCATGCAATTCCATGTGGGTAAGTAATAGGTCACTTTGCAGGCCCGAAACCCCATCTACTCCAGAGGCTCACTTAATTAAGGTAGAAGGTATGAAGGGAAAAATTGAAACACTTTTGGATGAATTTGTTGATTTATTCTAGGACTTGATAGGATTACCTCCTATAAGAACTTGCGATCACCGAATTACTTTATTGCCAAGAACAACACCAGTGGTGCTTCGTCTGTAGCAGTTCCCACACTTGTAGAAAAATGAGATTGAGAATCAACTTCTGGATATGATGCAATAAGGTATAATAAGACCCAACACATCTCCATTTTCTTCTGCAATCCTACATGTTAAGAAATGAGATGGATCTTGGAGGTTTTGCAAGAAATACCAGGAGTTGAATGCTAGATAGTAAAAAAATTTCTGAATCTGGTTGTTGATGAATTATTGGATGAACTGTATGGAGCAAGGTATTTTACTAAACTTGATCTCAAATCGAGTTACCACTAGGTTCTCCTGGAGGCGAAGGGCATAAAAAACCACATTTTGGACTCATCACGAGCAGTTTGAATTCCTTGCCGTGCCCTTCATGTTAGCAAATGCTCCATTTACCTTCCAAGCATTTGATGAATGAGGTTTTCGGTCCTTATCTCTGTAAACTTGTCCTTTGTTTTTTTGGTGATATACTTGTTTATAGTAAGTCATGGAAGAACGTCTAACCCACTGCAGTTAGTTTTCTCGCTGCTGAGATCTCATCAGTTATTTCTCAAAAAATCTAAATGCAACTTTACATCCATCCAAGTGTCTTATTTGGGCCACACTATTTCTAGCACTTGGGTTGCTGCAGACACAAACAAAATTACAGCAGTCACGGAGTGGCCAGTTTCAAGGTCAGGTAAAGCTATTCGAGGATTCTTAGGATTGACTGGTTGCTACAAAGAATTCATCAAAGACTATGGCCAAATTGTGGGACCACTCACCGATTTACTCAGAGAAAATTGGTTTTTGTTGGAATGAGGAAGCAGAAATAGCAACAACAACAATAACAACAAGCCTTAGTCCCAAACCAGTTGGGGTCGTGGAAGCAGAAATAGCGTTTGAGAAAAAAAAAATGCACTCTCACAAGCACCGATACTAAAATTACCAAATTTTGAAGAAGAATTTACAACAAAAAACAATGCTTCGAGTGGTAGAATAGGTGCTATCCTCTAATAAAAAGGGGCACCCAATCGCTTTCTTCAGTTTGAAATTGGCTGACAGACATCTATGATTAGCAACATACGAACATAATTGATTGGGTTGGCAAAAGCAGTGCAACACTGGAGACCATACTTATGGTGCAAGAATTTCTGATTTGGACTAATCACTGCAGCTTCAAGCACTTGCTACAATGAATCACTATTCACTACATCCGCAGCAACATTGGATAAGCAAGCTTTTGGGCAACGATTTTCAGGTGGAATACAAGGTAGCAGCAACGAATAAAGCTGCAGATGCACTCTTACAAGGAGGCATAGAGGAAGGTATCCTTATGGCCATATCACAATTCACGGCACAACTTTTTGATGCAATTAAAGAAGAAATCTTTGAAACAAATTCCTTTCATCAAATAAAACACAACATTATTAGTGCGAAATGGCAAACGAATGGTCCGTCCACGATGATCTTATTTTATTCCGCAATAAAACTTATCTTCCTCCAGATTCTCCCATTACTCCAATAGTTCTGGCTAGAATACACAATGGGAATCATGAAGGTGGCCAAAAGATGCTACAAAGAATCAAGGGTGATTTTTACTGGAAAGGGATAAAGGCACAAATTAAAGATTTTGTCATTGCATGCACAAGATGCCAACAACACAAGACAGAACAATTGCATCCCGCTTGATTAATACAACCACTGGAGCTTCCAAATCAGGTTTAGGCAGATGTTCCTTGGATTTTCTTGAAGGATTACCAAAGTTGAATGAGAAAATAGTTCTATTTGTGGTAGTAGACAAATTTTCAACATATGCACATTTTGTTCCCATAAATCACCTCTATATGACCCTCACAGTAGCACATGCATTTTTTACAAACATTGTTTGTTTGCACAAACTGCCGGAGACAATAGTTAGTGATCAATATGTGGTTTTTACAAGCCATTTTGGAAGTAGCTCATTGGGCTATGGAGAACCTAGTTCGCTTTTTTCTCTGCCTATCATCTGCAATCTAACGAATAGACAAAGTTATTGAATCGGACAATTGAAATGTATTTGCCTTGCTTTGTTGGTGATAAGCCTAAAAGTTGGGTAGAGTGGGTGCCTTGGGATGAGTTATGTTGCAACTCATCCATCATTCTTCACTTAAAACTACACCATTTGTTGTGGTGTATGGTCTTGATATACCACAATACTTCTGTATGGAATTATAGAGGTTAGGAGAAGAAGAAGAGAGGAAAGAGAGGTTGTTTGGCAAAATATTTCTGTATATTTTTTCTATGACTGACCACAATACTTATACTAGTGTGGTTTACCATTGAATTGCCCTCCAAATCTTCTCTCCTGCCAGCTCACTCTTAACTAACTATATTCTTCTGCACATGCTTAGCTCACTCTTAACTGTCTATATTCTCATGCACATGCTTTATTTATTTGCTCTATTTTAATGCTTCCTACGTCTGCTATATGTAACAACCTTGCTAATATGTGCCATTACAAATTTTATGCTGAAATGGATCAATAGCTTACCAACTTGCATTTTCCCCATCTAGCAAAATTCATAATGTCTTCCACGTCTCACTACTCAAGGTATACAAGAGGACACACCAGCCAAAATCCCCTCTTTACTGCCTCTTGCTGATGAACGAGTAGTACCAATTCCTTCCCAAATCGTATGCACAACATTAAACAGAGGGACTTGGGAAATTCTGGTACAATGGGAGACCAAAATGAGTCAGATGCAAGATGGACATGTCACTCACTTTAAGCAGGCTTATCCCTACTCAAGCTTGAATTTGGCACTAAATAATTGAATCCTAGAATGTTTTGTTTTGTTTTGTTAGGTTTTGTTATTTCGTTTAGATAGGTTTTGTGATTTCTTTCAGATTCATGACTACTTTTGGAGTTCTAGTAGGAGAATTCCATGAAGGATAAATTTCTTTATTTATCCTTAGAAGTAGTTAATTTTGTTTTTGTTTATCTTTAGGTATTCCAGTGACTTAGGACTATTGTAACCTCTGACTATATAAAGAGGTGCGCATCATTAATAAAGAAGATCAATCAATTGTTAGCAAATTTAAGAGATTAAGACTCTCTCACCTTAACAAGTTTTGAGGTGCTGTTCAGCTCCCTTTATTGAGCTCTTCCCATCTTCATCATAGGTCTCAATAGGCGAGGAAGGGTTAAAAACAAGGAACTAGCCCCTGAAAGAGAAGGAGAATCTTCAGCATGACATCTTGTTACCAGATCCTTGGCAAAGGAACTTGACAATATGCTTGTAAATTTTTTTTAATGGTCCAAAGAGGCATAAGCTGCGGAAGAAAAGCCTTAATGACCTTGATTTAGCAAAGTCGTGGTTCTCAGTGGAGATTCATCTCTTTGTTGAAGGCGTTACAACTTCAGTGCAATATGAGTTGGTGTTAAATGCTTGAATGTTTCCTAATAAAACCGTGATGTTAGGACATTTACTGACCTAACACTTTTGTTGCAGCTGAGAAACAGAGGAAAAGGAATGGAATGGAGGAAGAAATAGACAGAAGAAAGAAAAGAATTTTAGAAGAATGAAGAGAGAGCAATTAGTTCTGCTATTTATTCTCTTCTAGTAGATAAGAAACAAGATGTTTGAACAATAATCTATTTAGACCCTCAAAAAAATGACACTCTTTAATACAGAAACACGTGTCCTGTGCATATTAAATATCAGAAACACCTCTTGCTAAAGAATTAAACAATGATAACTTGAATTGGAAATCTTTAGTTATTTGAATTATGGGACTAGATAGTGTTTTGTTGATTTCAAAATAATAACTTGAAATTATTCAATAATGATTTGGCCAGTTTATGGGGTTGGATGTGGCAGTTTTAGCCTTAACAAGTGAGCTACTAGGACAGAAGCAACTTTTTTGGTTATTAGGAAACTGAAGTAAGATCATAGAAGGTTACATAGTTAGGTAAGGATCTATTAGTAAATACCATGATCAGTTTAATTGCAAAAAGAAAATGGAGAATTTTTTGTTTGAATTTAGCTCTCATTTCATTTTTGTAAGCTTATCTCTTGGAAATTAGTCTTCAAGAAATGACACTTCCATAGAAATTGTGAACTAGGAAGTTATATTCTGTTTTGATGTATGCACTTTTTCCTAGGAACTTCACAAATTTCCTTTGTGTCATGTTTGGATAGGTGAGTTGGTTTGCAATTCCAACCCTAACAAAATTATAATTATGAATTTTTTACCATCTTTATAATTGTAAATGGAATAATAGACAAATAAGTAAAAAATACAAAGAATTGTATAGTATTAAGGATATATGCATTTAATATTATCATACCCCCATTAGAAGGTATGTGCTTTCACATCAGAGCAAAATAGGTTCATGCTCATATGGCCTTCCTATTACATAATCTATTGGCACAAGGTGAAAGATCAAAGTAGATGCTTCTAAAACATAACATATTATAAGTAATATGATTATATAGTCTAAGTAATTATACAATTATTAACTTCCGCATTATTTTCTTTCACTACTTTTGAGCACATCATCAGCCTACAAATCTGTTGGGTTGATCCACACTACATTCTTGCAAAATTTTGCAATAATTATCTTAACTTTCACTTTATTAGAATTATCTGCATTGGCTATTTCAATGGCGTCAACATTTAGGATGTCTTCTTTTGCTTTATGATTTTTAACTTTGAGTTGGTTCAGATGCTGGTAGGCTATCCTTAAGTTCTTTCAGGGTTTAGAAACATATCATTACTTGCTTACTTACCAGATTACATTCTTTCTTGCTGCATCAATATCTGATCTTGTCTGCATACATTAGTCACCAAGTACTTCAATTTTGTGTTTTCCATGGCACAAATACTACGACTACTACTACTCCTCTTGTAGGCTAGCATTGTTATTTTCTTCAGTGAAAGTAACTGTGTTTCTCTGTTACGATGCATAACTACAGTATATGGAGGTTTTCCTGTTTTGACTTCATTATCTTTAATGGATCTAGATAGATATAATATCTGCAGGGATGATATCTGATTTGTATTTCAACATCTTCCCCCAATATAGAGAAGAAGAAATGAATGTGAAACTTGTTGGGCAGCTTGTAGTTTTGCTGTTCTTCAACTTTGGGAAAGTAGAAGGGTAATCTTTTGGAGTTTATTTTAGACTGAATACTTTTGTATCCAGTGCCATGTAAAAAGACAATGATAATATGTATGAATAATGCCACTTTCACTTTCTTCCAATGATTTTTTTTTTTTTTCTTTTCTGGTCAGATGTGTCAAATATTAAGAACAAAGATGGCCAGTTCAATGTCCTCCAAATGTAGGTGAACAAAAAAGTTTAACTATCCATATCAGATGTAAATATGTAATTCCTGTCCCCTGTCCAAAAACAAGAGTCTAGAGTGTTTTTTGGGTTTTAGAACCCTAACAGAGTAACAGGAAGAAAAAAAAAAGGGGACATAGAGAAGAAACGCAAGGAAATTGAGAAGAAGAGTTATTCTGTAATGCCTTTATAGAAATACTTCCCCATACTTATAGTTATTCTTGTGACTGAAAAGTCTGTACTAACTATTGACAGCTGAATAACTACTTACAGCTCATTCCTTACAGCTCACTCAATCTAACAACTTATTTACCTATATTTGATATTGTGGATTTTTCTTGAAGGGGAGCTTCTGAAGCTTCTGGAACTTTCTTGTTCTGCCGTTTCTTTATTTGATGTGACAATATACTATGCTCATCTGTTAGAAGTAAGCCATTAAACATTATGATGTTGCATTAGTGTTTACTTTCTTTCCCAGGCCAAGGGTCAATCTATGGCAGAGACAATTTATTGTGTTGCATTAATTTGATTTTAGTGTTCTGCTGATTTGCTTTTAAAATTATTGTGCCAGTGCTACGATGGCCATCTATGATGTTGTGCAACTTGTGAGAGCTGATGTTTCCACAGTTGCCCTTGGCATCTCAGCATCAACAGCTGCTCTAATCCTTGGTGGTGGCACAAAAGGCAAACGATTTGCCATGCCAAACACAAGAATCATGATTCATCAACCTCTTGGAGGAGCTAGTGGGCAAGCAATAGATGTGGAGATTCAAGCACGGGAAATTATGCATAACAAGAATAATGTTATTAGAATAATTTCCGGTTTCACTGGTCGCACAACTGAGCAAGTTGAAAAAGATATTGATAGAGATCGTTATATGTCTCCAATAGAAGCCGCTGAGTATGGAATTATTGATGGAGTTATTGATAGAGAGAGCATCATTCCTTTGGCTCCTGTGCCAGAAAGGGTTAAACCTACCCTAAATTATGAGGAAATGCGTAAAGATCCAATGAAATTCTTGACGCCAGATGTCCCTGACGATGAAATATACTAGCTTGTGCTATTTGTGACAAGGTACCTCGTTCCTTAAAGTTTGTTGTTGAACTTAGCATGTTAGATGAGAGTGATTTTCCCAAAACCAGGATCCCTTGGAACAGAGTTAAGAAAAATATAAAACTGATCTTTAGATTTATTTTGCATTTTACAAGCGATTATATGCCTGTTTCTTCTTAGATATTGAATGTGTGTGTTTGGTGTTTCTGCAGAGAAGTTATCATCATATTGTTCATAACGAACTGAAAAGTTTGTGAGAATCCCCTGCCAAAATGCAGTGTACTATTTTGCAGATAAAACTGGGCATGCCAGCAGAATTTCAAGGTTGCATAACTGAAAGCGGTCCCTTTTTTCATAATGTAAGCTCTGTAACCGTCTTGTATATTTTTCAAGTTACTGCAAGCTTGATCATCCAATTGATCTTGAAACATAATGTCGGATTATCAGGATAAAAATAAACTTGGATATTTTTTTAAGCTTCAAGCATTATGAGATCACTTCTTTCTTCTCGTAGCTTATTGAGAATTATATGTATAATGATGCTTTTCTACTCCTTTTTGTATTGTGATTTCCTTGTTGTAAATTGACCTACGAGAATAGATTTATTGGGATTTTGTTCTAATTTGATAAAAGGAAAAAGTGCAATTTAGTACCCTGTACTATGATGCTTTTAGTATTCAAGCTTGCACTTTGTTTTGTTGTAAACAAGAGCGAACAATAGCATCAGAAGGACAAAATGCTAACGACATCAAGCAGAGTTAATGTCGCATATTGACGTCACTTTCATTTGATAGGGCATGTTGCCTTCTTGTATCAAAAGGTGATATACGAGACTTTAGGGGTTCCCACACTTCGGTCCGACAGAATTGTAAAGGGGTAAATCACGGTAATTCAATAGTAAAGTGTGAGGTTTTTAACTTGGTACTCACGAAAAGTCCACTCACTTAGGTGAAACTCTCGCACTGCGGCTGCCGAGATTCAAATCTTGGACTTTGTACCAATTATATTACTTGCTTATCACTGAGCTAAGCCCGTGCGAATGGCATGTTGCCATCTTTCCATTTGATAATGTGGTGCTAATGTGGCAAGCTAATATGGCATACCATGTCATCTTTTGTTAGAAGTATGTTATAGAGCATAATATAAAGTTTGGTTAAATTTACATATAAATTTATATATTTTAATAATAAAATATATAAATTTTAAGTTGTAATTATGAAAAAAAGTAAATTTAAGATTTTATAATAAAAAAAATGATTTTTGATAATTCGTTCTTTCTTAATAATTTGATAATATATTGTATGTTAAATAAATTTAAAATTACATATAATTTATCATTTTAGCTTATATTTTTTTTTAATTATTGAAAAATCAGATAAGTACAAGTTATATATATATATTATAAAAATTTAAATTCATGTATTTTTTTTATATATTTATTATTAAAATAGATAAGTTTATGTAAATAATAATTTTTAAATGCCAATAATATTTCTTTAATTTATAGATTTAGATTAATAAAAGAAAATGTCCATTATACATTTAGGGGATGTTCTATTCTCGAGGAGTAGTTGAGAATATGAGTAATAGTGTAATCCAATTCAAAGTTCAATAAACTCGTAAACAATCAAGATATTTTGTTGTCAATTTATCTATGTTACTCTTTCTATCTCCATGGTTTAATATGAGAGATTAATAGGAGGTGAAGATGTACGGACAAATATAATGGATACTTATATGATAAGTAGTTCGAACACGTGTCATTTAGACGATTCATATATGGAGTTTACTATTGTCGGTGTGAGATCATGTAAATCATAATAATACATATAATATCTAGATTTGAGATGATTACTTATCTCATGTATGGGTGATTTGAGTTCGATATTACTTGTATATTTATATTATGTATGGATGTATCGACATATGTTGGTTTAAGTCAGTTAAGACATGTGAGATAAATGTTCAATTAAGATGTGATTCATTACCTTGAGTAAAGAGGGATAAAAGTCTATGCTATCTCATTTGTTCTTCATAAGATAAAAAGACTTTGGCCAAAATAGACAAACTTGATTAAAAAGGAATTTTTCATAATAAGTTACTATTATCAAGAATTAGAATCGAACATGAGTCATATGATCCAATATGATAAGAGTTGATATTTACTATAATCCTACCTTAGATTAGAACTTTGTAATAAAAATATTCTGGTGTAAAATATTTATAATCATGGTTTGATTGGATGGGTAACACATGATTGCTATGCATTAATCATAACTTATGAGGATCAAAGGTGAGCTAGGAAATTCACTCCAAGTATAATACAAAGGAGTTTTATAAATATTAAATAGTTAATACACTAGAAGTCACAATAGAACTATAACAACTAAGATGTTATTAATTTAGTTAGTTATTTAATTACAATGTTCAATTAATTATCTAAATTAATGAATTTGTTATGGAACATTTGTAACATGCCACCATTTCCATGACATGTCTCCCACAGAATGACCAATGATTCCCCACTTTCTCTACAGGAAATCACTAATCACCCTGTAAGGGATAGTTAGGATCGTCGCCCTGTAAAATCCTGTGAAAATTTTTC
>CAOGCB011292403.1:0-20397 GCA_948266635.1 Cnidoscolus chayamansa | reverse complement strand
GTGGAAGTAGTCAAAGAAGAGAAGAATAAAATTAATATTATGCTTTTATTGAAAAAATTTTGCTACCTTCATTTATCTATTTTATTTTATTGTTTAATTAATATTCCACCTTCTCATACATTAAAAGAAAAAAAAATAATTAAAAAAAAAGAATAGAGAAATATTACAAGAAAAATAGTGATAAAATTCCATATACACAGATATCTTTTCATATATATACATAGAAAGATATCTGTATATATAGAAAAATATTTAGAAATATAAAAAAAAATGTCTATATATATATATATATATATATCCAAAGATATATAAATATATGAAAAATTTAATAGATTAATTGATTTATACATACCTTATTTGAGTATCTTAATTTATTTTAATATCTAATTAAATTTAATTAAAATATTATTGCGTCTAATGAAAATGAAATGAGTATATATATATATATATAAACAAGTCTTTTACATAATAAATAAATCTTCAAAATTTTATGTCTTTTCTCGTTAAAAAGACATTTAGATATATAAGTTTATGAATAACTTCTTTTAACGATGAACATGAGGAGTTTTACATCGCTTGTTTGAATTAGGATTACTGTGAACAAGTACAAAACAACAACACTTAAATAACAAATAAAATTTCAAATGAAACGGTACCATTTTTTGTCACAAACAATATGCTTTTCTCTCTCTTCCTGTAAAGTTGCCTTATTTGTCTCCTAGCACACTTGTCTATGTTGTATTTTAGAAATAGGGACATATAATCCAAAACTCTGTATATATACTTTCACAATGCAAAAGAATAAAGTATGAAAAGTTTATTCCATTTCTTTTCTTTATTCATGGTATCAGAGTATTACCTATGATACCAAAATTCTCTTTCAATATCCATTACTATGGCTAAAATTACTCAAGAGCAACCCAACAAATAGGCACTACATGAAATGCTCACCTTGCAAAATTCAAATTACCTTGGTATGACCCTAGTTACAGTCCCTCTAGATGGCAACAACTACCTTACCTAGAGTAGATCCATGGTTATAGCACTCGCTGACAAAGAAAAGCTAGATTTCATAACTGGGAAATATGAAATACCTTATAGAGATTCTACGGATTATGAAAAGTGGCTCAAGGTGGATAGTATGAACACTTCCTGGATACTCAACTCTTTGTCGAAGGATTTGGCTGAAACTTTTCTCTACGCTACATCTGCAAAAGAGTTATGGGGAAGAAATGAAAGAAAGGCTTGGAGAAAGCAATGGCCCCCTACTATACTAGCTGAAAAGAGAGATAAATAACATTATTCAATCCAATATGTCTGTTGTAATGTATTTTACAAAGCTTAAAAAACTTTGGGATGAATTAACTTGCTTAAGACCATTACCATCTTGCCAATGTGGAAATATGAAGAATATTAATGACATAGAAAATGAGGATAAGCTTATGCAATTTTTAATGGGTCTTAATGACAATTATGACCATGTAAAAAACCAAATTCTGTTGATGGATCCCTTACCCTGTGTGAACAAAGCTTATTCCATGGTTTTAAGGGTTGAAAAACAAAGAGAAGTTAACACCAATGTCACTTATGATTATCACACTGCCATGAACATTACTGCACTAAGAAACACTACTGACAATAGAAACAGATCATTTTTTAAAAGAAAATCCACAGGGAAAAGAGATGATAGAGTATGCACACACTGCAACATAAACGGTCATACAAAAGATACATGCTTCAAGATTCATGGCTACCCTGAATAGTTCACTGAACTCAGACAAAGAAAAGGAAAAGGCAAAGGTAAAGCTACAAATATGACACAGATTGCCACTCCACTGGAAGTTGAAAACTCAAAAAGGCAAGATGACATGAATGTAGGGTTTATAAACACGCTTCAAATACAACAAGAAATACTTAAATACATGAAGCTCCAAAACCATAATGGGAAAAACGAGGTTGGATGTGTCTTACACAGATTTTGCCTGTACATTTAAAAAAAAGCACACATAACAATATATGGATCATAGACACAGGTGCTATAACACATATGTGTAATGATTTGGAACCTTTTTTTAATCACAAAAAATAAAAATCTAATCATACTATTAATTTTCCTGATGGCACCTCAAAATCTGTCACACACATTGGTTCAGTTGTTTTGCATCCCAAATTAGAGCTAACTGACACTTTATATGCTCCATACTTCAAGTATAATATGCTTTCAGTCAGTAAATCAACACAATGCTCCAATATATTAGTTTATTTTACTAAGTCTTATTATTTTTGGCAAGACCCCAGAACACATAAAATCAAATTACTGCACAAAGAAACACTATTGACAATAGCAATAAATCATTTTTCAAAAGAAAATCCACAAGGAAAAGAGATGATAGAATATGCACACACTACAACACAAATGGTCATACAAAGGATACATGCTTCAAGATTCATGGCTACCCTGAATGGTTCACTGAACTCAGACAAAGAAAAGGAAAAGGCAAGGGTGCAACTGCAAATATGACACAAATTGACATTCCACTAGAAGTTGAGAACTTAAAAAGGTAAGATGACATGAATGCATGGTTTACAAACATGCTTCAAATACAATAGGAAATTCTCAAATACTCAAATTTATGAAGCTCCAAAACCAGAATGGGCAAAATGAGGTTGGATGTGTATCTTACACAGATTTTGTAGGTACACATCAAAAAGCACACACAACAATATATATGGATCATAGACACAGGTGCTACAGCACATATGTGTAATCATTTGGAACTTTTTTTTAATCATAAAAAATTAAAATAAAATCATAATGTTAATTTCCTGATGGCACCTCAAAATCTATCACACACATTGGTTCAGTTGTTTTACATCCCAAATTAGAGCTAACTGACACTTTATATGCTCCATACTTCAAGTATAATATGCTTTTAGTTAGTAAATTAACACAATGCTCCAATATATCAGTTTATTTTACTAAGTCTTATTGTTTTTTGTAGGACCCCATAACACAAAATCACATTACTGCACAAAGAAACATTATTGGCAATAGCAACAGATCATTTTTCAAAAGAAAATCCACAAGGAAAAGAGATGATAGAGTATGCACACACTGCAACACAAACGGTCATACAAAAGATACATGCTTCAACGGTCATACAAAAGATACATGCTTCAAGATTCATGGCTACCTTGAATCGTTCACTAAACTCAGACAAAGAAAAGGAAAAGGCAAGGGTGTAGCTGCAAGTATGACATAGATTGACACTCCATTGGAAGTTGAAAACTCAAAAAGGCAAGATGTCATGAATGCATGGTTTATAAACATGCTTCAAATACAACAAGAAATACTCAAATACATGAAGCTCCAAAACCAAAATGGGCAAAATGAGGTTGGATGTGTATCTTACACAGATTTTGCAGGTACATATAAAAAAAGCACACACAACAATATATGGATCATAGATACAGGTGCTACAACAAATATGTGTAATGATTTGGAACTTTTTTTTAATCACAAAAAATTAGAATCAAATCATACTGTTAATTTTCCTGATGGCACCTCAAAATCTGTCACACACATTGGTTCAGTTGTTTTACATCCCAAATTAGAGCTAACTGACACTTTATATGCTCCATACTTCAAGTATAATATGCTTTCAGTTAACACAATGCTCCAATATATCAGTCTATTTTACTAAGTCTTATTGTTTTTAGCAGGACCCCAGAACACATAAAATCACATTACTGCATAAAGAAACACTATTGACAATAGCAACAGATCATTTTTCAAAAGAAAATCCATAGGGAAAAGAGATGATAGAGTATGCACACACTGCAACACAAACGGTCATACAGAGGATACATGCTTTAAGATTCATGGCTACCCTGAATGGTTCACTGAACTCAGACAAAGAAAAGGAAAAGGCAAGGGTGCAGCTACAAGTATGACACATATTGACACTCCACTGGAAGTTGAAAACTCAAAAAGGCAAGATGTCATCAATGCATGGTTTACAAACATGCTTCAAATACAACAGGAAATACTCAAATACATGAAGCTCCAAAACCAGAATGGGCAAAATAAGGTTGGATGGGTGTCTTACACAGTAAAAAAGGCACACACAACAATATATGGATCATAGACACAAGTGTTACAACATATATGTGTAATGATCTGGAACTTTTTTTTAATCACAAAAAATTAAAATCAAATCATACTGTTAATTTTCCTGATGGCATCTCAAAATCTATCACACACATCCCAAATTAGAGCTAATTGACACTTTATATGCTCCATACTTCATGTATAATATACTTTCAGTTAGTAAATTAACACAATATGCTCCAATATATCAGTCTATTTTACTAAGTCTTATTTTTTTGCAGGACCCCAGAACACATAAAATCATTGCCACTAGCAGTTTACACGAAGGACTTTACAGGCTAAATAAACCAAGCATTTCCCCTTCCCATGAAGTTCATATAACATCTGCATCAGACTCATTGACTTGGCATTTTAGATTAGGACACCCATCTCATAGAAAATTATCCTACATCACTCATGTACCTCAAAACAAGTCTCTTTGCACCATATGTCCTTTGGCAAAGCAACAAAGACTTGTATTTCTCAAAAACAAAATTAATACTACTTAAGTTTTTTCCCTATTACATCTTGATCTATGGGTCCCCCTATTCTGTACCAACTATTTTAGGAGCAAGATATGTCTTAACCATTGTTGATGACTTCTCCAGAATTACCTGTACATACCTACTAAAAGATAAAACTACTATTTTCAGTACTTTTAAAACTTTTTTCAATTAATCAAAAAATAATTTTCACAAACCAATAAGGCAGTAAGAATTGATAATGGCATAAAATTTCTCAATTATGAGTTTTCAAATTTTCTCAAATCACAGGGAATTCTATATAAAAAAAATGTCCTTACACCCCTCAACAAAATGGCATTGTTGAGAGAAAACATAAGCATCTTTTACAGGTTGCAAGAGCTTTAATATCCCAATCAAATCTTCCAAAAAAATTATGGGAAGAAGCAATTCTTACTGCTACTCATCTCATCAACCTCACCCCCACATCCATACTTCAATGGAAATCCCCACATGAAGTTCTGTTCTATAAAACCCTTAACTATAATTCACTTAAAATTTTTGGATGTCTATGCTTTGCCACTAATGTCACACCACACAAAAATAAATTTGCACCTAGAGCACACAAATGCATTTTGAGGCTATCTTCAAAATTTCGAAGCCTATAAACTTTTCAATCTTCATACAAATTCCATCTGTGTCTCTGAGATGTCATTTTTCAAGAATCAATATTCCCTTATCAAGCATCATCCCCAATAACACCTAACAATCCCACACCACTCCCCATCCCTTAACCTGAAATCACAGATGTAACTTCTCCTACACATACTCCTTTACCATCACCTATTACTGCACCTCCTCCCTCATCACCTCACCACACAAAGCTCTAAGATTCCTACAAAACCAAGATGGTTATCTGGTTTTGTTGCTACCAGTTCTTCAAATACATGTTCTACTGACCCTTTCTCCTTCATTCCATTTATTTCTACACCTACATTTTCTAATCCCTTCCTTACTTTTGTAGGTAACATCTCCACATCTAAGGAACCCAAATCTTATCTTCAAGCTTCTAAAGATCCACATTGAGTTCAAGCCATGCAAACAAATTTGACAGCCTTAGAGTTAAATAACACTTGGACTCTTACTAAATTACCCAAAGGAAAATCTCACATTGGTTCTAAATAGGTCTACAGAATCAAACATCACCTAGATGGATCTCTAGCCAGTTACAAGGCTTGATTAGTTGCTAAGGGTTTCAACCAAAACCCTAGCATTTATTTTACAGACGTGTTCTCACCTATACCTAAGCTCACAATAGTTAAACTTTTCTTCACAGTTGCTAATATATTCCAATGGCCAATCCATCAACTAGACATAAATAATGCCTATTTGCATGACCACATTGATGAAGAAATCTACATGATCCCTCCATTAGGATACAATAAAGCTTTCCCTGGTGATGCAGAACCCAAAGAATCTAGGATGTCCCAAATTCACACAATTGATTTAGTATGCAAAGATTCTAAAAACTTAGATTAAAAATCCTCCCTACTTAACCCACTATCTATAATGAGTTAGGAACTAAGATGATGGGGATAGTTTCCTACTTAACCCACTATCTATAATGAGATAGGAGCTAAGATGATGGAGATAGTTTCAAATATGCAAACGCCACAATTAAAAGATTGATAAGTTAAACATGCTGAATAAAGGTTAAGAATTGAAAAACGCCACAAGCAAGTTGATAAGTTAAACAATTCTCAAAAGCAACAAGAATAAAGGAATTCTAAAGAATCACTCAATTCTCACGCAATGTATAGCAAAAGCTAAGAAGTTATTATTATATCAATTCATTCGTCTCAATCCCTCAAAGACATAGAATATTTATACTATAAAGGAACATTCTCCTAAAATAGGAAAACTTAAATTTCCTAAAGACTAAATAGGAAGAATTGAAGTAATCTTCCTAAAATCTGTTTACGAAGTAGAATAACTCCTATATTGGAAACAAGACTAAAACTTCCAAAATAGATAATATCCTAAATGATAAATATCCATAAATAAGAAAATAAAAAAGATAAATAAAGACAAATTCATTTTTGTTTTTGGGCTTCACTTTTGTGGACTTTAATCTTCCATATTCGGCCTAAACACACTTACCACATTCATGGGTAGCCTTTTTTATATCTCCAAGTATATTTTGTCCATGTTGATCCAATGATGATGAATTCAGCTCAAACTTAAAGCTTTGAACAAACACTTGAAGATTTTGCTTGAGTTTCTTCATTCATGATCGCGTAATTGGTCCAACTTGCATAGCGATGTCCATGTGTCTATGTGATCTTTATCTTTCTCCATGTGCATCTCACATGCATCTCCATGCTTTGTGTAGGTGGTGGCATCTACATCATATCCCCCCCCTTCTTTTCACTTCGACCACCTTGTCTTTAAGATTAGGTTCAACTATGATGCCCACTCCATTCTTGTTACTTTCTAAACCACAATACCATAGCTTATATCCTGAATTACCAATTTCTTTAGCTTTATTTCCCTTCCACTTTGTTTTCTACAAACAAGTTATACTAACATTCCTTCTTTTCAGGATATCAACAAACTCTACAGATTTTCCTGTCAAAGTGCCAATGTTCCAACTCCCCAACCTTAATCTTCTCTCCAGGACTAGCTTCTTTAGCCGCATCCGTCCATGATGCGGTATCCCTTTCCTGTCTAACACCACATTCGGGCATTGATGTGACGGGACTAGCTTCTTTACCCATACCCCGTCCATGGTATGGGAACTCTTGCTCATACTCCATCCCATCAGGGCGGCGACGTAATGGAACCCCTTGCTCATTTAACACTACATCCGGGTGCCGATGTAGCGTGTGCCTAGGTGAGCACGTCTCCACGTTATAATAATTGTTTGAAAGATCCATATTGAGATTGACTAAGTTTTTACGCTGGCTGCCTACCTACCGCAACCCTCCTCCTTTACTCGGGCTTGGGACCGGTTACGCTACTCGCATAGACGGAGTTAGTTAAAAAGATATTAATAAAATACAAAAAAAAGTGATAATTGAACAATACACGTGTCATTATTTAATTTTATTAAATTATCCATTTATCTACATTGTTTGATGTTATAAAATCATATAATTTTAGTTTGATGCCATCATATTTTAATAAATAAAACATATATATATATATATATATATATAATTTATTCATAAATTATAATTACATTATATTCTTCAACTTAAATAAATATATTATAATTGTCTTAAATTGCCTTTTAAAATTAATTTTTAAATGTCAATCAAATATTTTATAAAAATTGTATAAATAAATAAGTATTCTAAACTTTTGTAATAATATATATATTTAAAAAACTATCAATTAAACCTTATAACCTTCCAAATATAATGCATAATTGATATATTATTAGTATATAATGACACATAAATTGAAATAATTGCTCAAACATTTTAAATTTTATCATATTTGTAATGGGTAAAATTTAATCTATTTTTTAATGCATTTATTATTAAATTTGTAATATATAATAATTGATAATGTTATAATTTAATCAATAAATTTTATTATTATTTTTTAATTTTTTTAGTGATAATGCATAAGAAAATTGGTATTTATCATTTTTATTGGTATTATTATATTATTTTTTATAATATATGTTTTATATATATAAATAATATGTTTTTTCTATTTATTAATACAAAATTAAGACATTTTTTTCTAAGAAAAAAAAACTTAAATAATTTCTCAGAAAAGTTTGATGCGAAAATATTTATGTTTACATATATTTTATTTTAACAATGATTTTATTAAAGAAATAAAGTTTTTAAAAAATTATATTATAAATTACGACTAATATTTTTTTTATTTTGTTATTAAATTATGGTTATAATTATAGACGTTTAGTGCGTATATATTTTTAGTTTAATAAATAAATGTCAATAATATTTTATATCAAAAAATCAATAATATTTATAAAATTTTCAAAAATATATATATATAAATTTTTTAAAATGAAATAATTTAATTTATTATTCAAACAGAAAATTATTTTTAATGATAAATTTATAAAGCGAAAATACAATATATATATTTTCCACATGTAAAAATAATTTAATATTAAATAACATGAGAGTCATAATTTTTATATTCACGTCTTCTTAGCTCCAAAAGGGAAGCCCTTTCCCTAGGAGCCCCCACACTCCGGTCCGATAGTGTGTGAGAGGGTAAATCACGGTACGCAGCGGCTTCCTAGATGGGAGGTCCAAGACTCAGTGCCTACAGGGAGCCCGCCTAGAGGGTGAAACTCTCACACTACGGCTACCGAGTTTCGAACCGTGGTCCTTAACTCCAAATCTGCCACCCAAGTACCAACTGCATTACGCTCGTGTAGGCTTATATTCACATCTTCTTGTACCAAAATGTGATATACCCTCACCTTAGGGGCCCCCACACTCCGGCCCGATAGGATTGTGGAGGGGTAAATCACGGTGACCCAACGGTAGTCAAGTGGGAGGCCTTTAACTCGGTGCCCACAAGGAGCCCACCCACATAGGTGAAACTCCCACTCTGCTGCTGCCGAGAATCAAACCTTGGTGTCACAAGGCCAGATTAAAATTAAAAATCAAATCAATTTGTTCCGAAGCCCTCCCCTAGGTGTCACGGGGCCTGATTTTCACACATTCCGGACCCGTTCGGCACCCGACTTGGACATGCCCAAGCCGAGTCAACCTTTACGATGGCCCGCTTGTTGGGCGAAAGTTTTATATTTTTATCTGAATGTAACGAAAAAGCAACGTTAATATGGATGCTTGGTGAACAAAAGGACTCCACACATAGTCGGCACAATGTTCTTAAAAAAATGGGTCTTACTTATTTTATTCCATCAAAATAAAGAATTATAATTGGTGGATGTTCCTTCGATCCAATGTAGTAGGGGGAACACCTATAAGGATCGTTGGAAGCTTACAAGCATCATAGCAAACTACGGTAGCCCACATGGCCAGTTGACTTGGTGCCCACCAAGACTCAACTAGTCACTCCCTCCTAAAGAGCCTTAGAAACAAAATGGGAGATTTGGGGAGGAGACATCACAATTTCTCAGCCACCACACCCCCTCTAAATTCTTAAATACAAGCATTTGACACTTTATAATTAGTGCAGAATGCTTTCTAAAAATTCTTCTAAATTCTAAAAATACCAGAAAAACATTCGGGACAACTTTGGAAAATTATAGTTTAGTCAATAGGCCAATTTCGACCAAGAAAATTTATATTTTAGTCCCTATGCCAATTTATGCCCCTAACATTCTCCTCCACTCAAATGATCGACGTTCTCGTCGATAAAGGTTGTGGGAGTCACTTGAGGTATCTGTGACTTTATTGGATCATCATGTCGTTGACGTTCTTGATTTTGCAAGTCAATATCCAGCATTGAGTGACAACATTCTGATGAAGATTTTGATTAGTTGCCTCCTCTTGCTTTCGATGAGTCAATGGAGAGCGCCAGCACTTGATTATGCTTCTTCTCTTGTACTTTCTTCAATCTTCGGTATTTGGGATGACTGTGGATCTTTGACGATGTTGTTGCTGTTGTGCTTGAATGACACTCTTCACTTCGATCTTCTGCTTGTTGTTCTTGTCTTTCCTCGCTCTTAGCCCTTGACGTTTTATTCTCCTTGTTGATTTCGATCCTCTCCTGCTTGTGCTTATTCCATGGATTAATTCATCGTATCTTTGCAAAATCACTAAGGGTGAGAATCATGTCACAATTGTATAAAATTTCATACAAGTTGTTATTAGTAATCGCCTAATATTAATAAAATCGAAAAGTAAGCAGAAATATAGATACTCCTTCGGAAAGTCTACAATAGTATGTCTACTCCCTCTTGTTTTGATGGTTCACTTCCACATTCATTAGATGAGGTCCGTATAATTGGACAAGTTTACTCGATATCTTTCTGCCTGGTGTTCCGCTTTTTAACTTCAATATTTCTGCTTCTTGTTTTTCCCTCTTGAGGGTTATGACTCTCCATAGCCACATGTCTCAAAATATAAGCTCAAAAACAAAGAGATATTTCTATTTCGAGTGAAAGAAATTAGAGATAGGTATACCAAGGAACTTGATATTGAGGCTATAATTTGAAAGGAATTAACCGATGGTGATGTAAGAATGGGAGCGTGGATTGCTTCCCTGTTACTGCTCCAATTTGCTTTGCAGTTGGCCTTTTACATTGAATGTGAGCAACATCACTGTCTCAGAGGATTTTCTCTTTTCCACGCCGATAGCATGGCGTTCTCTGCCTTTGTCCTTTGATTCAAACTCTCAATGATACTCGTTGTAATGATTGTTGAATATAACCGGCTATTTGCTCCTTGACTATGCTCCCCCACTCAATGCTCTTGTTCCTCTCCACATTTGGTGAACGACTTAACTTAACTTAACTCGCAAGTGTGTATCACTTAGCAACATCTTCAATTTCTCTGTATGGCATGACTTTTCGAGTCATATGTTGAAGGGCATTAACTTTGAGACTTCATCTTTTCTCGATGCTCCAATTGCCTCACTCCACTTTCGTTTACACGGATTTTGTGCCCCCAAGCTCTTGCAAGGATTTTACTGTCTCTATTGGGTTACTCTAATGTTCTTTTACACGATCATGCCATCTACTATTCTCATCATCCGTTCGCATTAAGGAGCACTTACTATATGGCTCTAACCATCACATGGCTAAGTTTTCCTACAGTGTCGTTCATTGACATGTTATCTGCTTCCCCTCAGGGTTACTTCTTTTACCTCCAAGTTATCAAGTTGGACAAGCAATATGCCTTCCCATGCATGATAAGCTATTGATTCATTATGATTGTCTCATATGGAAAGAGATCAAACTCATCAGTATACAAGATAGCCGAAGCAACTCATAATTAAGGAAAATGCATAACGCATAATAAAGTTATCATACCGACTCCTTATCTAAGGATCTTGCCTTGGCATCCTCTTGTTTATAACTGGTGTTAGATAACTCTATTGCTCCCAACATCTAGTGTCTCTTCAATTTCAGCTCAAAGGTCTTCGCTAAGCTTGCTATGTCAATTTCTTTGACAATCTCTCGTTGCTTCTCTTGGTCTCTTATTAAGACTTATCTCGGGCTTCACTCTTACTCCCTCGAAACTTCCCGGTTGAAGATATGGACAACCATCTCTAAGGTTCTAAGATCATTGTATTCGCTTTTTGGAGATTTCCCTTGTGGTCTCTAATGTGTCTTTATGGGTATTCCCCCTTCTCGAGTCTTGCATTCTCACTTTAAGGGATAATCGCCTTTTGTTCTCTTTTAGGTTTCTCGTATGTCTAAGGTTCATTACTTCAGGACTCCGCTCATCATTCTTTGAGATCTCGCCCCTTCGAGCATATCGACTCCCTACCACTTGCTTGGTGGAAGTTCTCTTTCTGCATGCTCATAGCCAACAACCGTTTGCTCACTTCGGCATAATTTCTTCATAGGTTGCAAGTGTCACCCTTGCTTCCTTCCTTAGGGTTCCCTCCTCGTTTCTCATTGGTTCGCTATTACTCACATTCTACCTTGTTCTCATAGGACATCAGTCGCAATTCTCATTGCCTACTAGCATTTCACCACCCCAATGGTGTATGTCGCACCACGGTGCATATTTCGCCTTGCTACCTGCAAGAAAGCCAATCACAAAACTCGTTGCTCCCCACAAGAGTACTCATAATTGGATTCGGATGGCCTCAAGATTGGCTTCCACATTCCTACAAGTTCCCAGTTGTTGGAGTGTGCAGCCCCTGATCATTACCCTCTCTCCTCAAGGGAGCGTGCAGCATCAGGCCATTACCCCCTCTACCAAACAACATTCCTTGAGGAATCGTGTAGCCTTTGGTCTACCATAGCTCTTACGCATCATGTTATCCTCTCGTGACTCCTCAGATTTCAATTCATTCACCGTTAATTTCTTGCGCCTTCATGCACTCGCACTACATGTGCTTGTATTTCATGTGACTGCACCTCTTATGCTTGCATAATCATTCACACCCTAGGTGGACTGACTCAATCTCTATTGTCAGCACCTTTTTTTATGGGGAACTCAATCGTTCGGACCACGAAGGTCTTTTGCCTATTCTCGCCTCAATTGCTTTTCAAGTAATGACTATCTCAACACATCCATGGGACAATTGCCGAGTTAAGCAACAAGGGTCTTAATCCGTATTCGGGATCGTGGCCTCTTCAAGCCCTCATGTTTCATCCGTTATTGGGACAACCGTTCATTCGGGACACGCGAAGGCTTCACCTTCTCTTAAGGTTGCCTTGCTCATAACATGCCACATCATGCAATCTCGAGAGCCACAGATCGCAACTGTGCTCTAATACCAATTGTCACGGGGTCAGATTTTCACACGGTCTAGACCCGTGCGGCACCCGACTTGGACACGCCCAAGCCGAGTTAGCCTTTATGATGGCCCACTCGTTGGGCGAAAGTTTCATATTTTTATCCGAAGGCAACGAAAAAACAACATTAATATGGATGCTTGGTGAACAAAGGGACTCCACACATAGTCGGCACAATGTTCTTAAGAAAATGGGTCTACTTATTTTATTCCATCAAAATAAAGAATTGCAATTGGTGGATATTCCTTCGATCCAATATAGTAGGGGAGAACACCTACAAGGATCGTTGGAAGTTTACAAGCATCCTAGCAAACTACTGTAGCCCATATGGCCAGTTGACTTGATGCCCACTAAGGCTCAACTAGTTACTCCCTCCTAAAGAGTCTTAGGAACAAAATGGGAGATTTGGGGAGGAGGCATCATAATGTCTCAGCCACCACGCCCCCTCTAAATTTTTAAATACAAGCATTTGACACTTTATAATTAGTACGGAATGCTTTACAAAACTTCTTCTAAATTCTAAAAATACTAGAAAAATATTCGGGATAACTTTAGAAAATTACAGTTTAGTCTATGTGCCAATTTCAGCCCCTAACACTAGGGGCCCAAATCAATTTAACTACATAGTGTGGGCTATACCCATCTCTCACCTTTCCTTTGCAAAGTCTTCCTCATTCGCAATTTTATTTGTGTTTGCCGTTACCATTTTACCCTCTAACCATATGCATAAATTACCATTTTATCCATTTCTTTTTAAAAGCATATTCACATGTAATTTACATTTGAGATCATCTAATATATTAATTACTTCAAAATTCACCATCCAGCCTCAATTTTTTCTTAAAATTCATTTAATTTTAATTATTTTAAAAAATTCAATGTAAACAAATTACATTAAAAGTTCTCTTAAATGCTGACATAGCAATCTACATATACTTATTTAATGGAAGTAAAAAAAAACATTTTATTTCCTTTTCATCACTATTTCCTCTCTTGATCACTGCCTTTTATAATTCCAAATGATCACCTCTCCCTTAGCACCAACAGCCATTATTCTTCTCTAGTCAGCTGATCAAGACAGTAGCAGGTGATTCCACCGCTACTTTCAGGAGCCACCAATGACCAAAAGTAACTAATGAATGACACCTCCAAGCAACCGGACGCGGAGAGAGAGAATGATGATTCTAGCTTATTTCAGCAGCCAAATTTGATGAGAACATTAGCGTTGGACTCTTTTTCAAATGGAATCAACACTATAAATGGTGATGGTTCTAGCAAGATAGAGGAAAGAGAAATCACAGGTTTTTTGTCGAGTTTGTGGTCAATTCTAGCCACCAATGGTGATTATCTCACTAGTTTTCCACTCCTTGCATGATGAGCTTGTTTTTTCCGACCAATTGCATACCAAATGGTGGCCGAAGTATGTAGATCAACGATGGACCATCCATTTAACATCGATCGAAGCATCCAAAGCATGGTTAAAGCAATGGCGACGATCAACATGTTAGCATGTAGATCGGCGACCAATGGCAACGATCTCACATGAATCATCACATTTTTAGCATCGTTGGTTTCATTTGAAAATTGACGTCGAGAGAAGTCCACTATCAGCATCCTTGTCAGATTTGGCATATGGAATCATCGTTTTAAGTCATGGCACCAATCTTTTCTCTCCCTTCGTACCCCGCCTCCGATATTTGTCATTCTTTGGCTGCTTCTGCTCTCTGATGGCTCCTAAAGATGGTGGTGAAATCACTATCCACTATCTTGGTCGGCTTGTTGGAGAAGAAGATTGGTTGTTGGTACTAAGGGAGAAGCTATTAATGAGAATAATGGGAGATAGTGGTCGAGGAAATAAAGGGTCTAAAGAAAGAGAAAATATTTTTTGCTTATTAAATAAGTCTACGTGTATTGTCATGTTAGCATTTAGCAAAACTTTAGATTAAAATTAAAATGGAATGATAAATTTAAAAATAAATGATAAATTAAGTGATCTCATTTGCAAATTACCGTCATTTTCCCTTGTTTTTTTCTCGTAACCTCTTTTTACTCAAACTAATTAATAAATATTTTATTAAAAATTTACTATATTATTAAAGAATTTAATTACTAAATTTGTTAATAAACTTACTTATTAATTTATAGATCAAACTATTTCTTAATTAATTTTTCAAGTTTAATGATATATCATTAATTTTTTTAGTAAACTTAATTTTATAATTTTTAATAAATTTTGGAATAAATTTGTTTCACTAATTCTAAAGACCATCATAATTAATATTTAACTTTAAATAATATATTTGATTTAATTTATTATCTTTTTACTGTGAATGAAGTTAATTCAGTTCAGATCGAAATATATTTGTTATTAAGTATTTATAAAATCACACAATATATAAAAATATAATAAAATTAGGTGTAATTTTGAATACATAATAATTTAATTTGTTCATATTAATTTATTTAATGATAATAATATTATGCAATAGAATTAACTTGCTAATTTAATTTTATAAATTTATAATATATTTTATTATTGATATCACTTGTTCTATGAATTCATTTTGATTTATTTTAGATTTTTATTATTTTCTAACAATATTAATTAGTTAAATATGTAAGTATCACATATTAAATAAATAATTAAGTTTCATGTGTTTTGTATATTATTAAATTTATACAATATGTTTGATAATTATTAAAAATATTAAATAATGTCAGATATATCATATTGAAAATACCAACATGTGTTAAACAAATTAAATTATACATGAATATATTAAATAAATTTCATTTATATAAAACATATTAAATGTGTTATATTACATTATATTATTTAAATTTTTTATTTGATGTATTATGAAAATAAATCGCATTTATTAATCAAAATCTTTCACTCCTAAAAATTTACATGATTTGATATTGATAAAAATTAATTATATAGAAATTTCCAAACTCTAACCTAATTAATAAGTTTCAAGTCCATAATTAATAAAACTAATTAAATTTCTTCAATTTTATTTAATCTCAATGATTTTTAAAATAAATTATTTCAATAGAATTAAGCATTAGTATATTATCTAAAATATAATAAATGAGTAGAGCTAATAATTTTATATACAATATATTTATACGACACGATACGACAAATAGTTAAGTAAGTTTGTGTTAATATTTAATGAGTTTGAGTCATAAACGGATTAACGGTTTATAACACGCGAAAAATACATATTTAAATAATTTAATATACTTAACTCAATTAGATCTGCGATGATCTATTTATTTAAATACATCAATAATTAATCTATTTTATATTGATTAATTTAAACTTATTACATTTATTTATTTAATTAAATTTATTAAATAATAAAATTTTATTAAAAATAGTAATATTTTAATATTAAATATTTATTTATAAAATATAAAAATTCATATAAATAAATGTAAATTTAATTAATTTATAAATATTTAAATTTAAATAATAGTTATGTGAATATTAATAGTATATTTAGATAATATTATTTAATTTTAATTTGTTTTAATATATTAAATATATGGTGTTATAAAAATAAAATTATTATTTATTTAAATGAGTTAAACATATTATTTCGTATTATATAATATAATAATAATCTAATTATTTAAACGAGTTATACATGTCCACTCATTTAATCTATTTAATAAATATATTCAAGTTAAATTTGATCATCTTGATATTCATGTTAACTATTTTAATATTATAAATTTATGTTGACACAAATTATGATTCACCAATATCGATTGACAATCCTATAAATATAGGAAGAAAATAATGAAAGGAAAAAGTGAAAATTTATTCTAAAAATAAAAAAAAGTATTAATTTTTTTTATAATTTTATATAAACAGTATTAAATTAAAAAAAAATATATTATTTAACTAATAGGATACTCTTTACATTTAAATAAAATCTTAAATGGAAGTTAATACACATACTTAATAATTAATATTTTTAAATTAAATACTAAATAAATAATTATTAAAATTTAAAATGAGATAAAAACTAATAATAATTTATTATTATAATAATTAAAACATGTTTTAATTGGAATTTATTCAGAAAATTAATGAAAAAGATAATCTTAAAAAGTACAAAAAATTTGGTAAGACTAATAATTAAGAAGGTAATGCAAATGAAAGTAAAGCTAAGGTGGGTCCATGCTATGCTAGGCTGAGCCAGCCACAACAACAAAGGCAGAGCTAGCTTCTCATTTTGTGGGGCCCACTGGGTCCCATATGGTTGTACCTAAATCTTAATTTTTTTTCAAACATAGAATTAAAATCTTTTCATGTACCAATTCTGCCGTCCGAGTACCAATCGTACTAAATTCGTGCGGGCTTTTCCCTTTTTTTATAAGCAGTAGTTTTGAAAGCAAATTAAGCAATACATAAATTTATTGAAGCAAAAGTCATTTTACATTTGTATCCTCAGTTACTTTTAATTATTAACTATAGTATATATTTAATTATTTTTTTTATTTTCATTGACTATTGTTTACATTATTTTTTAAAAAATCACTAAATTTTAATTTATTTTTTTTAAACACATTAAAATAATTTAAATTTTAGAAAACTTATTTTTATTGTTTCTGTTTATATCTCGAAAATATGATATGGTGTCACATTATGTTTATTGTACGTGGGGATATCATGTGGACACACTAAGTTATTTTCAATATATATTAACATGTCACATTTCAATCAGTATATATGGATATGTTATGTCATATAATAAATAATTATTTTAATACACTTGTAACTAAAATTCTTAAATATAAAAATTAAAAGAGAAAATTATTAAGATATGATAGATATTATTATGATTGTAATTAAATTACTTATGATTAAAGTCCGTCATTGAGTATTTTAGAGTTTTAAAATCACAAGAATTCAATTATAAGTTATGTTCAATGCAAATAAATTGACATATATATCTAGACACTTCGAACAAACCATTTCTATAGAAATTTAGACCAAATCATGATAGGAATTTCAAGAGGTTGAATCCCAATAACAAAGTGGATGATAGAACTCTCCGTGATAATAACGTGGATGATAGAGGTCTCTACGATTTAGTAATTAACTCTCTTTTTGATTTTACAATAATTATTTCATATATTCGAGTCACTATTTATCTTTAAATTTATTTATGATTATCTTAATTTATATAATTTTATTTTATACTTATAATTTAAATATGTTATATTTTATTATAAATTTTATTTAATAGTTATATTTATTTAGATATTAAAGTAATTTTCTTTTATCTTATAAATTAATAATGACAAAAAAAATTCAAGAACTTCATTAGAATAATATAATAATTGCAACACATTTATTTATGAATTTAATTGAATGTATATTATATGTGTAAAATTAGTACAAGTTGAATTTGAGTTTCACTAAAATGTCAGTATTGATAAAAAAAAAGTAAAAATAGTTTTACTTTAGTATTTTAACAATCCAATGTTAGATGTGAGGAGATACAAAAACTATACAAATATTTATTATAATAATTCATTTACTTTTTATTTCATGCTCGTAAATGCAACATCGTAAAATATTTTAATATAAAATGACTTATCCCCAAAGACTCCTATTTGACAGTCAAAGTAGCTCTTCAGGTCTTTATTAACATTATGTTTAGCATTCGACACAATTGTTTTCATTAACATTATGTACAGCAAAAATGAGCTCCTTTCGGCCACTCTGGTTATTTACAGGGGCAGACGCAAGGGGGGGCCAGCCCTGGCACGTGCCCTCCGATGACTGGAAAAAGCTTGGAGTAGTGCCTGTCAGGGGCGAACGCAGGGGGGCCAGCCTTGGTACGTGCCCCCCGACGATCGGAAAAAGCTTGGAGTAGTGCATGTGATTTTTTTTTCAAATTCAATGCCAAAACGATGTAGTTTTGGTTTTTTTTTAATTTTAAACTAAAACGGCGTTGTTTTGACCTTTAAAATTTTAAATCAAAACTACATCGTTTTTTGTTCATTAAAAAAAACCAGAGAAATCACGAACACAGCAAACAAAAAGCTCTGCCCTGTGATTACAATGCAGTGGTGCCCCACCAAAGCTGCGGTCTTGCGTCCGCCACTGGTTATCTATATCATCTCATATCCTTACCAATAAGCTACTTTCGGCTATATTGGTCTTATGTGTTACTGTCTTATCATATAAAGGAGTCAATGAATTATCCAATCATCACCCTATATAAATCATCATCACAACATTGCAATGCACATTTAATCGTGACATTAATACATTCACATGACATTAATTTCTACTCACATGTATTGTCATATGAAAACAATCATTAGTCTTTCACAGACGTCTCTAAGCCTCAGTGTCCGATCATACACGTGATAGACTTAAGGTTAAAGACCAACTATTGACCTTTTACATACTCTAAACATGTCTAATTGCCATAGCTTTCACATAAACATAGTATCAAATTGCACTTTGCAACATAATTAAAGTTACTGGCAGATAAGTTTCGGTGGCAAGGTTCGACAAAGATGAAACTTTACTTTAGAATATTGGTTCAATAGTTGAAGCCTGAACCAAACTCTTTGTCCCATCATTTGATAGCACTTTTAGAAGTCGAACTATTTTGCTTCGCCTAGCCAAATGATGCTTCAATGGCATCATTTGGTTTCCTGTTATGTTTCAGTAGAAACCCAACTTTGGTAACCGAACTCTCCCTTTGACTATCGAACCTAAGTTTTGATAGAATGCTAAAACTTAGTTTCCACGAGGTTCAACATGCCAAAAACCTATAAAATGCATATCTTAGCACTTCTACTACTACTTTAACATCATTCTCAACTTAGCAAACCCATTTAAATATTTAAAATCAACATGTAAATCACTTCTCATTAAAAACAATCTTTTTAACCGAAACTTTAATGACTTAAAATAAAATCTAAAATTCTTCCATCAAACATACATCAATTACCTTTAACCATTTTGTACCTTTAACCATTTTGTGTCTTTAACTTGTACTTGAACCTTATTAAATACTAACATATTCATTTTTACCATGATTTGCAAAATTAGCCAAAAGGTAACCAAACTTCATCATTCTTTCAATAAAATTATATATTTTAATACATGCAAGCATTCAAATATCTGTTTAGCATCTTAAACATCTCATTCAAACCATAAATCAAATATGTTTTGAAAGATTGAACTTGTGAAACTTGTTCTTTTCTTTCAATCTATCAACCTTCTTTACTTCCTTCACTAAACCTTCAATTCTTAGTTTGATTTATTCAAAACTTATTTCTTTAGCTTAAGGTTGCTCCAACTTTTCCTC